>CAUYUJ010017305.1:665000-707500 GCA_963575745.1 Prorocentrum cordatum
GGACATAGCCCTACTAGTCGAATATATTTTATACCCCTGCCACACGTTCGTGACTGGAGAAAGCAGCCGTGAAGAGAATCTCGTAAAGCCTTGCCACACGTTCGGGATGATGCTGATACTCAACATAAGAAGCTGGCAACTTCGATTCGAAACTTTCCCCCGCGACAGTGAATTTCGACCTCGCCGCCCCTCTCCCCGACCAACTCTGTCTTGGCTGGAGATTATCGAGACCGGGGTGGGAAGGGGGGGATATGATGTATGATCCGCGGCATGCGGTTTGATGAGATCGGACGATCGCGCGGCATCGCCGATGCATCCCCGATGCGTCGGCGACGTGGACAACGGGCGCCACATCGAGCCGCATCGCCGATACATCGGCGATGCGGCAAAATCCTCCGACCCCATCTGTCCATCTACCAGTTCCCGTTTTGGGAGGCCCTCAAACACATCCGTTGAGAAGCCACCAAAACCCTGAGACCCGACGTCTCGAAAAAATGTAACATCGTAACATGTTCGACCCGAGCCCTGGACCCTATGTTTCGGGGCATTTGTCGAGTCGGATCGATCTGTGAGGGTCCTGGGGCCCGAAAGCGAATGAAAAAAACCATTGTGAACAAATGGCGACGACCAAATCTCAGGCTCGGGCCCAAAAATTGAGAAGGGACCGACCGTCCTGGCACTCCTATAGGCCTACCGCGACATGCTGCTAGAACAGAATAATGTTCTAAGAACAAGCAATGCTCTCAGAACGTAAAGCCGAATACTCAAACCAATAGTTACGGTCCCTGCCAGACATGTTCTCAGAGCACCGCGTGCAAACCACAAAGGGCGCACCACAAACCACAAAGGGAGCACCACAAACAACAAAGCTTAGGCTCGGCCCCCGAAGCGAGCGCCTGAACGATCAGTCGGGGCAGACCGCCGCCGGCCTCAGGCTGTCAGCAGCTCCAGAACGCCGCCGCCGCCCGCGCCGGCACCGCCCCGTGCCGCCTGCGGCCACAGCGCGCGCCGCCGGCCACGCGGCAGCGCGTCCGGCGGAGGAGAGGGCCCGACGCCCTCGAGCCCCTGGGCGAAGAAGTCGGCCTCGTACTGCATGGCGCGCCTCTGGAGTAGGACGAAGGCAGAATCGAGTCAAAATCGTACCGATACGAATCGGCAATTTCTAGGAATCGGCGGGTTCGGAGGATGTCTCGGGCGCCGCGGCCGTTTGAGAGCGTTCCGGAGCGCTCTGAGATGAGAGCGTTCCGGAACGCTCTGGACCAGATTTATCTCGATTCTAAGCCCGTCCGATAGACACCTCCCAGATGCGGTGCGAATTGATGGGGTCGGAGCATCGTGCCACATCACCGATGCATCCTTGATACATTGGCGGTGCATCGACAACGTCGGCGATTCATCGGCGACGCCGGCGTGGAGAAAATCGGGCTCCACAGCGCGCCGCATCCCCGATGCATCGGCTATGCGGCGAGATCCTCTGACTGCATCTAATCGAACCCCATGTGCGAGGCCTAGAGCCTCGCTCATTGGCGGCGCGTGAAAAGGGGCAGGAAGCAACTCGCGGGAAGTCATCGTAAGAACAACATATGCCGGAATAGGCCAGATTCAGCACCCCAAAGATAAAACGAATTGAGCACGAACAAGCGGGAGCAAGAACGGGGTTATGGCAGATCAGGCTGGGTCACGACAACCGAAATACCAGCACCGATGCTGAATCTAACCTCCCAGGAGCTGCATCCTAGCAAAGGGGTGGCGCGAGGGGGGGGGCGGGGGGACTTCTTCGGCGACTCGGAAAGGTGTAGTTTGCGAAGGGGTTGCAATCGGCACCCTGAGGGCACCCTGGGGGGCGGGCGGGGACCTCGACAGAGCTCTCCGCCGCGCCCCGAGGAGGCCCGACGAGGACAGTGTCGTGCCCCCCAGGCCTCAACGACCCCGATCGGAAAACCACGCCCCGGCGTAACCATACTTACCCTTTGTAGCCGCCGACTTCTGAGGCGGTGAGGGGGGGCCTCTGAGGAGACAGGCGGCCTCTTGAAAGCCGCCCGCCTCCTCAGAGAGGCCGTCCCCCTGCGCGCCACACCCGCCCCCAGCCAGCCGAGGACTATTGATTTCTTGTCCCAAGGCGCAGCCCCCGAACGTCCCGACCCTCTCCAAGGCGAAGCCAGGACGAGGACACCATCGGGTGAGGATAGATAGAGAACCGCAGAGATCTGGCGGCTCTGGAGGATGTCTCGGGCGCCACGGCCTTCTCAAAGCGTTCCAGAACGCTCTGATTAACTATGTTGCTCCCATCCTACTTAAGGACCACATCCCAGAAATAATTTCGAGCAACCAGAAAAGTATCGAAAGAGTATCGAAAGAGTGTCGAAACAGTGTCGGGCGAGTGTCTCCCAGGGCCCGACCTCGAGTTTAGGTACTTCGTCTAATGTGATCGAAATGATTCCCAGGAGTCATAGCTAAAATAGGTTAGAAAATCATAACGCTCTGAGAGCGTTCTGGAAAGCTGTAGAAGTGATGCATCCTCGTCCCAGCCCCGTCCGACCCAGGCCCGGATATTTATGAAGGGGCCCTGGGACACACATATACATACGCACAAATAACAGGACTCCCCATATCTTCCCATATGTTCTGGGCTTTCGCTTTCCCCCCCCTCTCTGGGGCCTCCTGGGGCTCCCAGGGGGGATACGTAACATGTGGTCTTCTGGGCCCCCAGGCTGGACCACCTCCTGCGCAGCATCTGGGAGCTCAGAGTTGCGAGAATGTCTTGTGCGAAACGGGCCAGACCACCTTGCGCACAGCATCTCAGAGCCCAGAGTTGCGAGGATGTCTCAGGCGAGACGGGCCGGACCACCTCGCGCAGGGCATCGCAGAGCTCAGAGTTGCGAGGATGTCTCAGGCGAGATGGGCTGGACAACCTCGCGCGCGGCATCTCCGAGGTCAGAGTTTTGAGGATGTCTTAGGCGAAATGGGCTGGACGACCTCTTGCGCAGCATCTGGGAGCTCAGAGTTTTGAGGATGTCTCAGGCGAAACGGGCCAGACCACCTTGCGCGCGGCATCTCAGAGCTCAGAGTTGCGAGGATGTCTCAGGCGAAACGGGCCGGACAACCTCTCGCGCGGCATCTCGGAATGCAAAAGTGCAAGGATATCTCAACTGAAACGGGCCGGACCACTCCTTGGGCGGCATCTCGGGGCTCAGAGTTTGGAGGATGTCTCAGGCGAAACGGGCTGGACCACCTCTCGCGCGGCATCAGAGAGCGCAGAGTTTGGAGGATGTCTCAGGCAATACGGGCCGGACCACCTCGCGCACGGCATACCAGGGCTCAGAGTCTGGAGGATGTCTCAGGCGAAACGGGCCGGATCACCTCTTGCGCGGCATCTCGTAGCCCAGAGTTTCGAGGATGTCTCAGGCGAAATGGGCTGGACCACCTCTTGCGCGGCATCTCAGAATTCAGAGTTGCGAGGATCTCTTAGGCGAAACGCGCAGGACCACCTCGCGCACGGCATCTCAGAGCTGAGAGTGTGGAGGATGTCTCAGGCGATACGGGCCGGACCACCTCTCGCGCAGCATCTGGGAGCTCAGAGTTTGGAGGATGTCACAAGCGAAACGGGCCGGACCATCTCTCGCACGGCACCTCGGGGCTCAGAGTTTCGAGGATGTCTCAAGCAAAACGGCCCGAACCACCTCTCGCGCGGCGTCCCGGAGCGCAACTTTTCGAGAATGTCTCAGGCGAAACGGCCAATCCCGGCCAACTCAGAAACGAGAGTTGTGAGGATGTCCCAAGCGAAACGGCCCGGACCATCAGATGTTTGTGAGGATGTCTCTGCTCCCCTTTCCCTCGGCCGGAGTTAGCTTCTATCACAACAGCTCCCCGTTCAGCAAGCTGTTTGGGGAAAAGCATGCTCCCAAATGGGCAAAACAGAATCAAAAATCAGTCCCAATATTATTTTTCGCATATTTTTTATATTCCTCCTGTAGAGGGACAGGCCCGACTTAAGGCCAGCTCCTCCCGAAGCACGGCTCGGGCGCCTTGTCTGGAGGCCCGCTCGCCAGGCCCCCGGGGGGGCCCCCAACAAAAACCACCCGCGGTGAGGAGCGGACCCCAAGGGGCACTCTGGACGGGGAAACAACCGCCCCCCCCCCACCCCTTATTGGGAAGCAACTACTGGGAGGTCTTCGTCGGATAATTTAAAAGGGGATTAAGCCCCGTTGGGGGGCTGTTACGCCGGAGTGGGCCTCGGATTATGCCAGATTCAACGGGATGAAGCGGGATCGAGCCGGATTAAGCGGGATTCAGCGGGATTCAGCAGGATTAAGCGGGATTACGTGGGATGAAGCCAGACTTCGGACCAGGGCAAAATCAGAATTCGACCTCCCAGGAGTTGCATCCGAACCCTTGTCTCCGCGGGGGGCGGGCGGGCGGGTGGGCACGTGCCGTCGGAACAGGTGGAGAGGGCGGCGAGTGGCGGAAGGTAGGGAAACAAAGAGTGGCATAAACAATAAAACTCGGAGGTCCGCGCGGATTTCTCGGATCGGCGCTGGGGCCCCCCTGCGGCGCCTCCGCCGCCGCCTCTGGCGAGCTCCGCGCGCCAGGGAGGGGGGTCCAGCGCCGATCTGAGAAATCCGCGCGGACCTCCGAGTTGTTATGTTTATGCAACTTTTTGGGGGCGCCCGAGTTATCCGGGGTAACTCGGGTCTGGGGTAACGCGGGTTTGGATTCCCGAAAAACGAACCCGAGTTAGCCCTGACCCGAGTTACCCCTGATGATTTGGGGCTCTGGACGCCCGAACTATCCAAGGTAACTCGGGCCCGGGGTAACTCGGGTTCGGAATCCCGAAAAGCGACCGAAAAGCGAACCCGAGTTAGCCCTGACCCGAGTCACCCCTGATGATTCGGGGTTCTGATTTTTGTTCCCCTAGAAGAGGAGGGGGAGGAGGGACAAGGACGGGGGGGGGGCAAGGATGAGCAAACCCTGCCGGGAGGCCAATCGCGGGCGCCAAGCTGGATGGGTACGGAAGGCTTGTCGGCCCTCCGTGTTCGGTGCTCGTCCCTTCCTCGTCCTCTCACTATTCTTCCTACTTCTCCTCCTTCTCCTCCTCCTCCTGCTCCTCCTCAATCATCCCCCTTCCCACAAACCCATCCAGAGTAGGCAACCACGCGTGAACGCTGCCCCCGCAGGCCGTACTTTTCTGCGGCGCCAGCTGGGGCGCAGAGCTCGACGGCTGCCTGTATCAATGGGGACGCCCGATCCCCCCGCCGTCGCTTGGACCCGCTGGGGTACGGCACGTTCGCGCGGCGATGACGCCGACGTTGGCTTCTGACACCGCGTGGATCGTTCAAATATTCAACGATCTCGGCTCCTCGGGTCGGGCGAAGGGGGGGGATAGCAAAGGGGGGGGTTGAGAACCAGCTCACGTACAGCTGATCTTCCCGGCGCCTCTCGGCGCCAGAAAGATCCCCATGCATCGAGGAATGGGCCTAGCGGCGGGGCCGAAACCAGCGGCAGGCAGCAGATTTCGTAACCCCCCCCTTTCGCCCGGCCCGAGCTTCCCGATCGCGCATACTATTCGACGTCGGCGAGTGCTGGGCCACTGGCGGCGCTCAATCTCGAACGCCCGTGCTGGGTGGCCGCCGCGGCCACGCGGCCCGATCCGACCGTATATAGCCCGCAGCTGGTCGCAGGAGGGGAAGGGGTCCAAAACTCCAACGGGGCCCAAACAACTTATTTTGGTTCGAGCAGTCCCGACCCGACGAGAGCGCGAGGCGGGGAACCCGAGGAGGACCGTGACGCTGTGTGCCTGGCGGCCACGGTGCAAACCTGTTCTTCTTATTCTCTGCGAGAACGGCCGTCACCGGCCGCGCGCGCACCCCCCCCCAGGTGACGTCACGTTCTGCGCCGGCGGCGTCTGGGAATGCCTAGGGATTAACGAGGAAAAGTAGGAGGCATGCAGGTGGCTATCTGCACCACAGCGCCTGTGTACACCACAGCGCCAATGCACACCGCGACAGCCGTGTACACCACAGTGCTTGCGTGCACCGCAAACTCTGTGCACACCACAATGCTTGCGAGCACAGTAGCGCCTGTGCACACCACAACGCCTGTGTACATCGCAGCATCCACGTGTATCACAACGCTGGTGTACACCACAGTGCCTGCGTGCACAAAACAGGTAGACGGAGCATGCAGGTGAGGATTTGCTGCGGACAGCTAAACGCCACGCAAGGGGAGTGCTGAGACTAGAATCCGAATGCTTGCCCTCCTCCTCTTCCTCCTCCTCCTCCTTCTCCTCCTCCCTCACCCTTCCCCCGTCCTGCGGGCCGGCGCTACAGCGCACGTGCGCATCTCACTGCGCATCCTGGAAAATTGCTTCATTGAAATAATCCACTTGGTTGTCGGACGGCCAACTCTGCAAGAATCTTCTGGACGCAAGTGGGAGGAGTTAGAATGATGCGAGAGGACACGGGAGACCTGGTAGATTCCAGAGGCGCTCCTTCTTCCATGCAGATTCCTTGTCATATCCTTTTGTGAAACAAGTGTCTGTGGAATCCCCAGGCGGTCCATTTTGTCAAAAGGATTCCTCCTAAAACTATCTCTCTCTAATGAAATTCTGTTGCACACGGTTGCTGAGGTGCACACAGGCGCCGTGGTGCACACAGGCGCTGTGGTGCACGCAGGTACTGTGGAGTACACTGGTGGTGTGTTGCACACGGCCGATGTGTACGCGGGCGCTGTGGTGTACACAAGCGCTTTGGTGCACGCAGTCACTATGGTGCAGACTGGCGCTGTGTTGCACGCGGCTGCTGTGTACATAGGCGCTGTGGTGTACACAGGCGCGCGCTGTGGTACACGCAGGCACTGTGGTGTACATAGGCGTTGTGGTGCAAATCGTCAACTACGTTCTGCTACTGCCCGACCTCGGTCATTCCTACGCATTCCCATACGCCGCCGGCGCGAAACGTGACGTCACCGGCCCCCTTTCCCCCCCTCGGTGACGGCCGTCGTCGCCCCGGAACCAAAAGAACAAACTCTATGCACTCGTTATTCGTCGAATGCACGAAGCGGAATATCCAGGCAGCACCAGCACACTTTGGGCCTGGTGGCCACGGCATGCACGGTGTGCGAGGCGGGTCGGCAACTCTCTTCTTTCAACTTTTAATGAAGCAGCCCTAGCCTACCGGGTGGCGACAAACACTCGGATTGGAGGCGAAGCCGCAGAATCGTGCCGTTTTGCCGATGCGCCAGCGGGCCAGTTGAGACAAGGGCGACTCTCCCGCCTGGCCAACATCCGCCCGAAATCGGTCCCCGTGACCCCTCTCGGGGAAAGTCCTGATCCGTTTTTCGAGGTGGATCCGGCCGTGGCGAGGAGAAACCACCAGGAGGCCAAGAAAGGGCAACAAAAACGTCAGGGATGGCTGCCGTTGTCTCGACCGGCCCTCCTCCGACGGGTGCGTCGCCGATGCGGCGCTATCTCCAGGCATTGCCACGGGGGGTAACCACTGCGCGGGTCGCCACCCCCCGCAATCCCTCAGAGACTCCCGAGAACGCCCCGAAACGTCCCAAAACCTCCTCGATCCTCGACCCTCCCTCCCCGGTCCTCGACTTCCAGGAAGAAGTGGTGATACCCCTTGGCACCGCCCGACATCTGGGGACTCGCTGTTGGTGTCACCGCGGACGCTGTCCGCTTGAGGCAACGGTGGACACGGACAAGCGGCGGACATGGACAAACGCCAGCCTCGGATGGACATCGGCGACGCTCCCGCTCGGCCCAGATCCGCCCAAACTCGGTCCCCAGACCCTTCCTGGCCGGTTTTCCGAGGCCGACCGGACCGTGGCGACAAGAAACCGCCGGGAGGCCCAGATACGGTAGCACATTAGCCTGGCGAAGGACCCAACCATGTGCAGTCATGAATACCGTACCGTGGTTGTATTCACCGCATTCGGAGGAGCTCCCGATGGGGCTACCAAACGTGTGAGGGGTATGCCAAAATGGGTGCTGTGGGCGCATGCGAACGCTGGCATTTGAGCCTTCGGTGGGGCTCCCTGGGGCCACGAAACGTGTGAGGGATGTGCCCACAGGGGCGCGGTGGGGCATGCGAACGCTGGCATTTGGGCCTTCGGTGGGGCTCCCTATGGAGCCACGAAGCGTGTGAGGGGGTGTGCCAAAATGGGTGCGGTGGCGGCATGCGAACGCTGGCACTTCGGCCTTCGGTGGGGCTCCCTCTTGAGCCACGAAGCGTGTGAGGGGTGTGCCAAAATGGGTGCGGTGGCGGCATGCGAACGCTGGAATTTGGGCCGTCGGTGGGGCTGCTTATGGAACCACGAAACGTGTAAGGGGTGTGCCCACATGGGTGCGGTGGCCGCATGCGAACGCTGGCATTTCGGCCTTCGGTGGGGCTCCCTATGGAGCCACGAAACGTGTGAGGGGTGTGCCAAAATGGGCGCGGTGGGGCATGCGAACGCTGGCATTTGGGCCTTCGGTGGGGCTCCCTATCGAGCCACGAAGCGTGTGAGGGGTGTGCCAAAATGGGTGCGGTGGCGGCATACGAACGCTGGAATTTGGGCCGTCGGTGGGGCTCCCTGTGGAGCCACGAAACGTGTGAGGGGTGTGCCAAAATGGGTGCGGTGGCGGCATGCGAACGCTGGAATTTGGGCCGTCGGTGGGGCTGCTTATGGAACCACGAAACGTGTAAGGGGTGTGCCCACATGGGTGCGGTGGCCGCATGCGAACGCTGGCATTTGAGCCTTCTGTGGGGCTCCCTATGGAGCCACGAAGCATGTGAGGGATGTGCCAAAATGGGCGCGGTGGGGCATGCGAACGCTGGCATTTGGGCCTTCGGTGGGGCTCCCTATCGAGCCACGAAACGTGTGAGGGGTGTGCCAAAATGGGTGCGGTGGCGGCATGCGAACGCTGGAATTTGGGCCGTCGGTGGGGCTCCCTGTGGAGCCACGAAAAGTGTGTGAGGGGCGTGCAAATAGGCACGGCGGCCGCATGCGAACGCTGGCATTTCGGCCTTCGGTGGGGTTCCCTATGGGGCCACGAAACGTGTGAGGGATGTGCCAAAGTGAGATGGGGACGGGATGAGGGAGGAGGAGGGGGAGGAGGAGAGGAGTGACGCGGGGCGCTGTCTTTTCAAAACGAAGACCCAACACCACAAGGAGACACCGCCGTTGTCCCGCCATGGCCCTCTTCCCCCCGATCCTCGACAGGGAAGGAGGGACGCCGCTATCTCGACTGGCCCTCCTGCGGGGTGCATCGCCGATGCGGCGCGATGCGGGGGCCCCGTTCGCTCGCCCCCCCCCCCCCCCGTGGGCAACGCGACGCGCCTGTAGTGTTCGGTCGCCCTGGCCGCTACGCCCGGGGGAGCCGAGAGGAGAAGCGCCAATACCCAAGGGCATCCTGAAAGCCTTCGGGGCATGCTCGACAAGCGGCTTGTCCAGAGCGAGGAGGGGGAGGAAGAGGGAGAGGCAGGGGCAGAGAGAGGGAGAGGTGGACAGAGAGATGGAAAGAGAGTTGGAGAGAGTTGGAGAGAGTCGGAGAGAGAGAGAGAGAGAACAAAAAAAAAGAACTAGAGAGAGATGGAAAAATAAACGGAAAGAGAGAGAGAGAGAGAGAGGAACACAGATGCCCCAAACAGTGCTTGAACTTAGAGGTTCTCGCTTCAGGTTTAAGGAATTGGGCTGGTGTGTCGTTTTGGCGGCTATGTGCTCGCGTCCCCGCCAGGCCACCGCCTCGTCCCCGCCCGTCGTCTGGGCTGGTGTGCCGCTGTGGCGGCCGCGTCGTCGCTCTCGCCGCCCCGACGCCACCCGTCGTGGGGGCCTTGCTGTGTACTGCGATGCTCTGTCTTGCACGTTTGCGCGTTGCTGCGCGGTGCAAGTTGTCTTGATACCTAACAGCGAAGTCTGATAGGCTTCTAGTAGGGTCAAAACAGAGCATCATGACTCCCCAGGGGGGTCTGGGCGGGATCCGGACAGGGTGCCCCGGGAATCCCCCGGGAAACCGGGGACTCCTTTTTTAGCCAACAGTAACACACTTCGTGGTCTTCGAGTTCCCAGAACTCCATTCCTGGGCATGATTTTGAATGCCGGGAGCCAACTGTAGGCCACTTCGTGTTCTTCGAATTCCCAGAACTCCATTCCTGGGCATGATTTTGAATGCCGGGAGCCAACTGTAGGCCACTTCGTGGTCTTCGAGTTCCCAAAACTCCATTCCTGGGAATGATTTTGAATGCCCGGAGCGAACTGTAGGCCACTGCGTGGTCTTCGAGTTCCCAAAACTAAGTTCCTGGGCATGATTTTGAATGCCCAGAGCCAACTGTAGGCCACTTCGTGTTCTTCGAGTTCCCAGAACTCCAACCCGGGCCACATTTTGAATGCTGAGGCAGGCTGATGCTGAGGCTGAGGCAGGCTGAGGCTGAGGCCGAGGCTGAAGGCAGACTGAGGCTGAGGCTGAAGCAGGCTGAGGCTGAGGCTGAGGCAGGCTGAGGCTGAGGCTGAGGCAGGCTGATGCTGAGGCAGGCTGAGGCTGAGGCTGAGGCTGATGCAGGCTGAGGCTGAGGCAGGCTGAGGCTGAGGCCGAGGCTGAAGGCAGACTGAGGCTGAGGCTGAAGCAGGCTGAGGCTGAGGCTGAGGCAGGCTGAGGCTGAGGCTGAGGCAGGCTGAGGCTGAGGCTGAGGCTGAGGCTGAGGCTGAGGCTGAGGCTGAGGCTGAGGCAGACTGAGGCTGAGGCTGAAGCAGGAGGCTGAGGCTGAGGCAGGCTGAGGCTGAGGCTGAGGCAGGCTGAGGAGGCTGAGGCTGAGGCTGAGGCTGAGGCTGAGGCTGAGGCTGAGGCTGAGGCTGAGGCTGAGGCTGAGGCTGAGGCAGGCTGAGGCTGAGGCTGAGGCTGAGGGCTGAGGCTGAGGCTGAGGCTGAGGCAGACTGAGGCTGAGGCTGAAGCAGGCTGAGGCTGAGGCTGAGGCTGAGGCTGAGGCTGAGGCTGAGGCAGGCTGAGGCTGAGGCAGGCTGAGGCTGAGGCTGAGGCTGATGCAGGCTGAGGCTGAGGCAGGCTGAGGCTGAGGCCGAGGCTGAAGGCAGACTGAGGCTGAGGCTGAAGCAGGCTGAGGCTGAGGCTGAGGCAGGCTGAGGCTGAGGCTGAGGCTGAGGCTGAGGCTGAGGCTGAGGCTGAAGGCTGAGGCTGAGGCTGAGGCTGAGGCTGAGGCTGAGGCAGGCTGAGGCTGAGGCTGAGGCAGGCTGATGCTGAGGCAGGCTGAGGCTGAGGCTGAGGCTGATGCAGGCTGAGGCTGAGGCAGGCTGAGGCTGAGGCCGAGGCTGAAGGCAGACTGAGGCTGAGGCTGAAGCAGGCTGAGGCTGAGGCTGAGGCTGAGGCTGAGGCAGGCTGAGGCTGAGGCTGAGGCAGGCTGAAGGCAGACTGAGGCTGAGGCTGAAGCAGGCTGAGGCTGAGGCTGAGGCTGAGGCTGAGGCAGGCTGGCTGAGGCTGAGGCTGAGGCTGAGGCTGCTGAGGCTGAGGCCTGAGGCTGAGGCTGAGTGAGGCTGAGGCTGAGGCAGGCTGAGGCTGAGGCTGAGGCTGAGGCTGAGGCTGAGGCTGAGGCTGAGGCAGGCTGAGGCTGAGGCAGGCTGAGGCTGAGGCTGAGGCTGATGGCTGAGGCAGGCTGAGGCTGAGGCCGAGGCTGAAGGCAGACTGAGCTGAGGCTGAAGCAGGCTGAGGCTGAGGCTGAGGCAGGCTGAGGCTGAGGCAGGCTGAGGCTGAGGCTGAGGCAGGCTGAGGCAGAGGCTGTGACTGCGACTGCCGTTGCCACTGCGACTGTCATCGCGAATGCGACTACGACTGCGAGAACAGCAGAATTCTACAACTAGATTCTCATCTGAATCTTGAGGGGAATGCTTTCAGAAATGCTCCTGCACATCGCTGTTAGGTTGCTTTGCCGGGATAATAGTTCGTTGCGTTGCTATGCGTTGCATTGTTTCGGGTAGCTCTCCATTTCGAGACTGTCGCGTCATAGCCACGCGAACCGCGCATTCCAAAAATCTGGCCGCAATGAAACAAAGCACGCGCAAATGAATACGAAGGCCCAGGCGGGGTCAGCTGAACTCCGGTGCTGTTTCTACTCGAGCTTGACTGGGGGGAGGTCATTTTTCGTCTGGGCCTCCTCACGCACGGGGGTCAGTGGAGGGGGGCAGGCTTCTCAGAAGGAAGCCGCTTCCTGGAAGGCGCCAGGCCCAACATTCACAGGCAGGGCCTGCGCCTTCAGAGAAGCGGCCACCCTCTAAGAACACGCAGAACGCATCTATACACCACCACCGTGCCAGGCCAGGGCCATCCCGGGCCCTAGGACGGTGTATACGCCCTCCTGGCCGAGCCAGGAGGGTCTATACACCATCCTGCGGCCCAGGACGGCCCTGGCCTGGCACGGTGGTGGTGCCCCCCCCCCCCGCCCCCCACCCCGGCCTGCGCGTGGCCGATCCATCTCGCCCTCCCGCCCAGGCTGGAGACCTTGGCGGGCGCCTCCCTCAGGCTCCCCCGCTGTCGTCCGACAGCCCCCGCGCCGCGTGCCCGTCCAGGAACGCCTCCATGGCCTCCGTGGTCCTGTGGACCCGAGGATCGGCGTATTGCAGTATGAAGGCCCTGTACGGATTGCTGGCTGGGATGGTCGGCGGCGCGCACGGCGCGGGCGCTGCCAAAGGTTTGGGAGGCAACCCCTGGGAAGTCCCCGTGAGAACGATTACGTGAGGGGTATCAAGCCCAAACAGAAAGCCCGTGATTAAACCGGATTGAGATGGAATAGGCGGATTGAACGGGACTGACCGGCATCAGGCTGGATTAGGCCAATAATCGAACCAAAACGTGTCTTTCGTTTACGTGTTGTTTCCGAGTTCCCTCGGTTTGTCTTCGTCTCTCCTTTCCTGCATAACATATCCAAACGAAGACGGTCCACGAAATGCTAGAACACCATTCAGGTCAAGACCTGTATTAGGTTGGTTTTCGACCGCGGATATATACCAGCACCTATGCCGAATTCAAACTCTGAGAAGCTGCATCCCAAAGGAGGTGCCCCCGGCCCAAGCGTAAGACGAAATCAGGACCATGACAACATCGGACTGGGGCAAACCACGGACCTATGAGATCTAGAGTCTCTGGAGGAAGCATCGGGCGCCGCGGCCGTTGTAGAGAGCCCGGGAACGCTCAGGAACGATTCATCTCTTGGCCCCGCCCGAGAAGTGTCCCCCGAAGAGGCCCACACGGCCTCCAGAGCACCCCTCTCAGCGCCCAGAGGGGGCCCAGGGAGGGTTCCAGCATGCAGCAAGAGACTGGGGACCCCCTTGGACCTGGGAGCCCCCGAACAGTGGGGCGAAACAGCGGTACGGAGCGAGGGGGATGGAGCACGGCAAGCTCGTGCGGCGTCGGCACGCGCAAAAGTTTCCCGCGTCGATCGTTCAGCCTTGAACCAGTCGCGGCCCCGATCCCCGATCCTTCAAGGCTGACTTCCGTCGGGTCCTGCGGCGTTACTGTGCCCCTCGGTGCTTCCGCGTCGTTCTGTCATGCGGAACTCGACCCACAAAACGCCGTCACCGGCATCGCCGCCGCGCAGCCGCTGCAGAAACCTACCGTAAATCACACCGCGGGATGTCTGGGGATTCTTCGGACGCGTTCGTCGGATCTTCGGGGGGCTGTCTCGCCTCGGGGCGCCTACCGGCACTGCGCCTGGTCGCGAGCGCTTCAGGGATGCCTGAGTCGCCCCGCTCGGCCGCAGCGGTCTCCTGAGGAGGCCCCTCCGTCTCTCAGAAGCCGTCCTGCCTTTTTGAACGGGGCCCAGGGATGACATCCCAGGACTCCCCATATGTTTTCCATATTTCCGGGATGTTCGTCTCCCCCTCCGCTTCTCATCTTTTCCAAATTGTCCTGGGAATCGACGATCATTTGTATCTGTGTGTTGTTTTCTCTCCTGCCGTAAACTCACATCTTGAGGCCTTGTTGGGAGTCGGGAGCCTCCGAAGGAGGGCCCGGTCCCTCCGAAGCCCCCTTCTTGAGAGGCCGCCCCCCATCCCCAGCCCCCCGCCGCGCCGCCCCGTGCGCGCCGCCAAGATGTCGCCACTGGCCGCCAGGGTTGCGAAGAGCCAGTCGTACAGCCTTACCAGTCTCGAACTTATCCCTGCCCCTAAGATCGGCAAGCCCACGGCGATGACAATCTTAGGGAGGTGCCTTCGGAAATCGAGGGCGTCCTTAAGATCCGCACCGAGGTAAGGCGATGCCAAACATAGGGATTGGCATATGCTTCAAGCTGGTAGACAGCCGCTGGCACGGCAGCAGCGACGCGTACGCAAGGATCGGGCTCTCCTCTGCCCAGACGGCCTGGGTGAAGAACGAGGTGTACTCAACGGTGCCGTGGTCGATTGACCCACCCCAGGGGCCTCAAGGACAAGGGAGCGAGCAAACACGCGTCAAGAGCCAGAGGCCGAACAACAACCGGGTCGACCGACGGATGGCCTTGCTAGGAAACCGAGCTCTATACACCGACGCCTTTGTCTGGCCTCACACTGAATCTCGCACAGGGAAGCGGATCCTGGTGTATACGGGATCCTGGTGTACACGTTCTTCTTTGTTTCCCCAGGAAAACGGGAAACAACGTATACACCACGCCGCCCCGACGGCGTCTCCGAACCTCAAAAAAGTCTTGGGATTCAAGAACCGCCCGCCGCTGGCAATGTATGTGCTCCAGTTTCCGACTTGCTGCTCGCACTTGTTTAGGAGCAGAAGCCTGCCACATTGTTTCGCAGATCCGCGCTGGATCGTGGGAACGGAGAACGTCCGTCGGCCAAAAAACAAACGACACCACCCCACCTACGGCCCCCCATGTTGCGCCACGGCGCATCGGGGGCCGTAGCGGATACCATGTAAACACCCAGGCCAGATGTCCTGGGATACGGGGCCGTAGGCGGGGTGGTGTCGTTTGCTCTCTGGTCCACGATCGAGCCTTCTGAGAAGTGTCGTGGATCCCCTGCCACTTATTTCAGAGATCCGTGCGGATGTCGCAGATCGGCGCTGGACCCCCCTCTCGGGCGCGCGGAGCGCACCAACAGGGGGGCTCCTGATGAGCCGCAAGGGGCGCCCTCCGCCGATCCGAGAAATCCGCGCGTAGCGTCGACGATGTGTGTATGCCGTGGTGTGTTCTTCTTCGACTGTTATGCGTGGGCCTCTGGAGGGTTATGCTTGGGCCTCTGGAGGGCAACTCTTTTTCCTTCGCCGTCTGCAAATTCTGCTGTTCATGTTGTGGCCTCTGGAAGGTCCGAGTGGTGGTTCCTTGGGCCCCTGGCCCTCAGGGTTCCGTGGTCAAGCGACCGCGGCGACAGTCACGGGCATGGCCTCCTCGTCGAACGTCACGTCGTCCAGCGCTCTCCCTGCCCCAGGGCCGTGCTCGTAGGCAGACAGCACCGAGTAGTTGGCCAGCCAGATCAGCTCGGCCCCCGTCGCGGCACGCGACGCCAACGCCGCGAACGCCCGGGAGTACTTGCCCAGATACAGATCGCCGGAGGGCAGGAGCAGCATCGATGCCACGCCGGTCGGCGGAAGAAAGGGCGAGACTTCGGCGGTGCCGAAACGGTGTAATGACAGTCCGCGCGGTAGCCTCGAAATTCCGCAGAACCTCACCGCACGGTCCGTCACCGCACGGCTTTGGAACCGTGGAGGCCCCAGCGGCCCGGGGCCTCCCTGGAGAGCGATCCGAGACCAAACCTTGCGGTGACCCCGACTCCCCACTGACTCCCCACACGGTGTGGTCACTACGCCGATTCTGAAGGGGCCCAGGAACACACAAATAAATACAGAAATCCAAGGGCTCCCCATATTTCCTTATACTTGTTGGATGTTCGTCTTCCCCCCCGCTTTCCATATTTTCCCATACTCCCTTGGGAATCGGCGATGAACTGTGCCTGTGTGCTTTTCTCCCTCCTGACTTTGGGGCTCCCGAAGACTGTTGCTGGAAGCGGGAAAAGCTCGGGGATGGACAGAACCCCCTTTAGTAAAACGTGGTTTAGTGAAAACGACCTCGGGCCCAACCCTGGCGGGCAAAAGCCTGGAAAGTGACGGCCGCGGCGCCCTCTCGAGAACCGACGACGGACAATTCACGAATCGACGTGTCAGGGTGGGGGCTCTGCCCACCCCCGAAAAACACAGCACGCGCAGCTGGGGAGACGGCGCGCGTGCCATCGATCCTTCTCTCTCCCCTCCCGAGCTTGTCCTGGTAGAGATAACGCTCGAACGCCTCCGGCGGCAGCGAACCGTCCGCCATCCTGGACACGAAGGCGCTGGTCGAGGCAGAAACACGGCACAGGCATCAAATCGGGCGCGTCCCCCCCCACAGGGGGATTTTGGACGAAAAATAAAAAATAGTCAACAACTACACTAAAATACTCAATGATACCGGAGAAATACCCCAATCAGGGCTATATGGCTAGGGGGATAGAGTTGTAGGGCTATAGGGCTATTGGGCTACAGGGCTATAGGGTTATAAGGCTATAGGGCTATAGGGCACCCCCGGGCACGCCTTGGCACCGGGGCACCCGGACACCCGGGTACCCCCGTGCACCCCCGAGCACCCCCGGGCACCCCCGGGCACTCCCGGGCACCCCCGGGCACCTGGGCACCCGGGCGTGCCGCGAAAATCGGCGACAAACCTAACCTAACCATATGAATCCGCTAGGACCCCTACAGAGGCAAGCTCTGATTGGGGAAAAAATGGTCAAAGAATCGTCCCCGGAGCATTTTGCTGCTATCTTTGAATATCCCTCCTGTGGAGGGACAGGCCCGACTCAACACAGGCACAGACCTTCGGAGCGCCGCGCGGACCTCCCGGAGCGAGCGCCGAGCCCCCCTGCCCTGGCGCGCGGGGCGCCCCCGCAGAGGCCTCCCCAACAAAATGGCATCCGGGCACCTCGCCATCGCTCGGACGTCCATTCCGTGTGCTTTTTTCGGTGTCGTGCGTGGTTTTTTCGCCAAACGGTCAAGGATGTTCCTCAAGGGTCCTCGCCGAGAAAAAAATACACACGTCCGAGCGATGCCGAGGCAAATGGGCCGGAGGAGCGCGCCGCTTCGCCGCTGCACCGCCGATGTATCGGCGTCGCCAGCGATGCATCCCCATCATCGGCGTGGGAAAAGCCCCAGCTTCGAATCGAGCCGCCTCGCCGATGCGTCGGCGATGCGGCGCGGTCCTCCGACCCCATCTGGGATCCGGGATGCGTGGAGCCAGGGTCGGCGCCAGAGGCGCTGCCGGGGGGGGGGCTCAGCGCAGATCCAAGTTGGAAGTGCGGGCAGCTTCGGAATAGGCACCAACACCTTCACAGTGGGTTTCGGCGGTGGACAAACCTCCCGTTGGTAAACCTCCCCTTTAGTGAAAGCATCCTGGGACCGAAACCGACGGACCTGGACCCGCAAAAATGACGGCCGCGACGCCCCCTCGCAAACCGAAAACGGCCAATTCATTCATCGACGTGTCAGGGTAGGAGGTCTATCCACCACCGAGGGTTGCCTCCACCGGGGGACGATGATCCAAAAGTTTGGTGCTGGCGGAAGTCTCTCGGCCACCTATAGGAAGCCCGCGTGTCGCCACCAGCGCACAAAGATCGGGATCGTCGTCCGTCGGTGAAGGCACACAGCTGACACTGGTGTTGGCGCCGACCTCCATTCGGACGCTCGCAGTGTGTGCAGAAAAAAAATGTACGATGCCCAATAACCGAAGCCGACAGCGGCCGCTGTTGGGCAAGCGGCCCTCTGTCTCGCATGGGCAACGACCGCGGCGACGTCGACGACACCGAGCCTTGCTCGTAAAGAACAAGAGCTGCGGTTGGACTTTGTACCCATTGCTTCCATTCGTCGGTGGGCAAACCTCCCTGTAGTAAACCTCCCCTTTAGTGAAAACGGCCTGGGACCGAAACTGGCGGACCTGGACCCGCAAAAGTGACGGCCGCGACGCCCTCTCGCGAACCGACCACGGCCAATTCATTAATCGACGTGTCAGGGTAGGAGGTCTGACCCCGATCCATATTGTACCCTTAAGTCGGGCCTGTCCCCCTACAGAGGAATTTTGGACGAAAAATGAAAATACCGAACTGCCTACCAGACCACCCCAAGCCAACCCGAAGACCAGAATTCGACCCGAGGTTCGGGTTGGGGGGGATACGGGTTCCATGTGTTTTCACAATGTTCCCCGACCCCCCCCCCACTGAAAATACAAGGCAGATTGACAAGCCGTCGGGTTGGGGTGGGGTGGTTTGGCGGGTGGTGCGTGCCCACTTCGAGCGTCTCGACCCTCGGTTTAAGTCGGGCCTGTCCCCCTACAGGGGGATTTCTACGAAAAATGAAAAATACCCCAACAATAATCAACAAATGTTTCAAAAATAGTCTGGGGACTATTTTTAGAGTATTTTTGGCCCTTTTTGTTGCATGTTTGGGGTATGTTTTATGTTTCGTCGAAAAGACAGGCCCGACTTGACCCTCGGTCTCCGACCGTGCCACAGTTCCTCCCTCGAGCCGTGCAGGCTCCGGTTCGCCAGGTCGGCAGCGCCCTCGAACAGCCGCTGCGAGAGGCGCGCCGGGCCTCGCGGCGGCGCGCCGGCGGCCCCGCAGGCCGCCCCCGCGGCCACGGCCAGCGCGAGCGCTCGTGCGCCGCGGCCGCCCATCGCCGGCGGTGCGCGGCGGGCAGCCGAGCCGGGCGGGGGGCGGTCCTGCTGATGATGCTGCTGGTGATGCTGATGCTGATGATGCTGGCGATGATGGCGATGATGATGATGATGATGATGATGATGATGATGATGATGATGATGATGATGATGATGATGATGATGCTGATGCTGATGCTGATGCTGATGCTGATGCTGATGCTGATGATGCTGGCGATGATGGCGATGATGATGATGATGATGATGATGATGATGATGATGATGCTGATGCTGATGCTGATGAAGATGATGATGATGATGATGATGCTGATGATGATGCTGACGATGATCATGCTGATGATGATGATGATGATGATGATGATGATGATGCTGATGGTGATGATGATGATGCTGATGAGGCTATGATGGTGATGGTGATCATGATGGTGATGCTGATGACGATGATGATGCTGATGATGATGATGATCATGATGATCATGATGATGATGATGATGATGATGATGATGATGATGATGATGATGATGGTCACCTGCGGCAGGTTCGTGTCGTGAGCTTACATGGGCCCTGGAAGCGACAAGGCCGTTTTTGTTAGCGCTGTTCCGTTTTGCCGTTTTTGTTGCCGGTTCCGACGCCGTTCTTTCACCGGTTCCGTTGCCGTTTTTTGACCGGTTCCGGCTCCGGTTCCAATCCTGGAGCCTTTTTTGCCGTTTCCGGTCGCCGCTTTTTTGCCGTCTCCATTTTCAAATGGCATTTTTCTGGAAACGGTGAAAACACGGCCCTGCCGTTTCCGGGGCCCACTGAGGTCGTGAGGGCCGTCTGCGTTGGTCTCTGGCGCGCGCGAGGGGTCGTTCGGCGTCGAGGGATCGCGGGTCTCCCCTGGCGCGGCTCGCTCGACGTCGGCCGGTGCTGGGCCCTCGCCATCGCTCGGACGTCCATTCCCCGTGCATTTTTCGAGTTCGTGCGTGCATTTTTCGCTGAATGATCAAAGATGCTCCTCGATGGTCCTCGCCGAGAAAAAATGCACACGTCCGAGCGATGCCAAGGGCCACTGGCGGCGTTCAACCTTGGAACGCCCGCGCGGGGGTCGCCGCCGCGCCGGCATGGTGCCAACCTGCCGGAACCCTGGGAACCACTGGTTAAATCCCACCTCCCCTCCCCACTGTGGAAACCTGTGCAAACACGAAGTTTCCACACACCCAACTTTGAAAACAAAAGAAAACGCAGCGTTTTTGAATTAGATGTTCGCCGGAAGCGCTGTAAACGATGTATTAGAAAGCAGGAAAGCACACAAGCCACCCAGGCAAGGATACCACCCCCACCCTCCCCTCCCTCCCCTGATCAGAGGAGGTGGAGGTGCTTCTGGCACCGGGCCCCGGTGCGGAAGCGGGATTCCCCAAATGGCACGTCGAGCCAAAACCCGATTCCGCCAGGCGACCAGAAGCGCCGCCAGGAGGGTCCAGCGCAGATCCAAGAAATCCGCGCGGACCGTCGACAGTTTATGCTTATGCAATGTTTCCTTTCACTGAAACGCTCGTCCACGGATGCGGTAACCAGTGACAAAGCAATGCCAGAGAAGATTGCACTGTGGCGGCGTCAGGTGGGGGCTGGCGTGAAATCGTTTCTGTTCCTCTGCTTCAGCCTCCAGGATGTGCATGCAGAACGAACTTGTATGCTAATCGGGGCAGCCAGCTCCGACAGAGACATCCAGAGCTGCAGGACGGGCATCTTCGGAGTTGCCGCGCCCAGCGGCAGGGACCTACGATGACGGCCACGTCGCAAAGGCAACGAGGGGGTGGTTGACGAAGGGGCCCCAGGACACACAAATAGATAGACACGAATAACAGGATCCCCCATACTGGGCTCTCGTCTTCCCCCCCCACTTCCCACAGTTTCCCATCTTTTCCGGGGGAATCGACGATTCGTGGTGTCCGTGTGTTTGTTTCCCCCCCTGTCTCCCTAATTAAAGCTGTGCGTAGCCCGCCTAGCTTTTGGCAGAAGAGGTTCGCTCTCGCCCCGCAGATCAAAAGTGTGTTTGTTCCCCCCCCTGAGTCGGCAGTGGACAGACCTCCCTTTAGTAGACCTCCCCTTAGTGCAAACGGCCTGGGACCGAAATCGACGGACCTGGAGACCCGCAAAAATGACGGCCGCGACGCCCCCTCGCGAACCGAAAACGGCCAATTCCTTAATCGACGTGTCAGGGTAGGTGGTCTGTCCACCCCCGACTGAGATTGCAGCGTGCGCGCGCTGGCGCACGGGACGCGAGGGCACGCCGCGGAGCGCGCCCGCGGGACGCGAGAGCCTCGATTGTGCCCGGGGCAGGAGGGCCCAGAATCGAGAACGAAGGGGCCCCAGGACACACAAATAAATACATACACACGAACAAACAGATTCCCCATCCTTTCCCATGTTGTTTGGGTTTTCGTCTTCCCCCCCGCTTCCCACATTTCCCCTATATTTTCTGGGGGGCCAGCGATTCATTGTGTCTGCGTGTTTTTGTTCCCCCTCCTGAGACAAGTCGGATCGGCGATCGAAAAGAGTCGGATCGGAGGCAATCGGCAGCCGAGTCGGGAGGAGTCGGATCGGCGGAAATCGGTAGGCCCACTGAGAGATTGGAACCCAGATATGAAGCCAAAGTCGAGTCGAATCGAAATCGGCAGCCATCGAAGCCGAACCGAATCGCATCGGAGGAATCGAGACGAGCCCCGCCAGGTAGACACGCGAAAATCGGCACACGAGGATTCCCTCTTGTCTGCCACATGTCCTGGATGTTCCTCATGTCCTGAGTCTCCCAGATGCCCATATCACCATGCAGAGCATACTCTGTCTGTGCCTGTGCCGAGTCTCCCTCCCGACAGCACGCGGCTCTCTCGCGTGAAGGGGCAGACATCCGGGTCCAGGTCCGAAAGCTCGACCAAGACATCCGGGTCCAGACATCCGGGTCCAGACATCTGGGTCCGGTCCGGGGCAGACATCCGGGTCCAGATATCCGGGTCCTGCTGACCCGGGTCAATCCAGACCCGGGTCAGCAGGAGACCAAAAACTGCAATGCAGGAAAAAAGACTGCAACGCAGGTCTTCGCAAACCTGGGTCGGCCGACATGCGCGGCCGCCTCGCGGCCACGCGCGGCTCGCTGTCCTGGGTCAGCCAGAAAAGGTGTTCGCAGGATCCTGCAGGATCCGGTGCCCTGGCTGACCCCCGTTTGCACTGACCACCGTCTCTTAGGCCCCGAGGAAAGCATGCCTGGACAGCGCCGGGGAGAAGCACGCACCTCGGAGCTCTGCGTCATGGGGCGCCCTCGCTCAGCACGACTGCAGGTATTCGTCCCATCCTTCTCCTCCCTCCTGCGCCCTCGTCCTCCGAGCCCCCGACCATGTCTGGCTGCTCCTTCAGCTGCATCAGCGGCAGGCAGTGGCAGAAGACGTAGACGCAGTACAGGAAGGCTATGGTGCAAGACCTCGGCTGGCCACCGAGACGCCGAGACGCCCGGCCCGCTGCCCCTGGGGTCCCTGACCGGGGACCCGCGACGGCGGCACCGTCACCACCGTGGACCGGCGGGGCCGCAACGGCCACGATGGAGCACCGCGGCCACTCGCGCCCCTGCTTGGGCGATGAGCTCTTTGCGTACGGCAGGGTCGTGCCGTGCCGACTGCGGCGTTGGCTTCTGACGCCGCGGGGATCGTTCAACCTTGCTCGCGATCGGCAGGTTCCGCAGCGTCCAAATCGTTCCGCATCGACTGATCCCTGGGCCACCGCCGGCGTTTCTTTTTTGTTTTTTTGTTCTGAACGTTGAACGCCGGCGTGCAACGTGGAACGCCGGCGGCGGGGCCGCCGCCGGTCGACACGACGCGAGCCTATACCGTGCTTGGGCGATGAGCTCTATGCGAGCGTTTAGGTCGGGCCTGTCCCCCTACAGGGGGATTTTGGGCGAAAAAAAAAACATACTCTCAAAATACTCCGAAATTGTCAAACAATACTTAACACATAGTTCTCGGACTATTTTTTTTTTATTACTATTTTTGAATATCCCCCTTGTAAACGGACAAGCCCGACTTAACTCCATGCGTGCGTATGCACCGCCGCTGTCAGGGCCCAACTGGGAGGCACGTGCACCGCTCCCGGGTCCCGGAGGAGCATCGGGCATGGCCAGGACCCCAGGTAAGGGGATCCGGTTAGTGGTAGGGCCCCGGAGCCCCTACATTGGCCAGAATCACCAAGCCAGATCTGCCGTAACCTGTCATTTTCGGATGGCGGCAGTTCCGGTCGGTGGAACTGGGGCGGGGGGGGCGCCCCCCAGTACACATCACGAAGCCAGGTCCCACTACACCCAGTTCTGCCAACGCCCGACCTGGGTCCCGGATGAGCGCCCCCCACACACATCACCAAGCCAGGTCCCACTAAAAACCCAGTTCTGCCCACGCCCGAGAGCAGGCCAGCGGCGGTGACGACGCACGGATCTCGTCGCACGGCACACCGCCGGCTGGCGGCGGGCCTCCTGCGCGAGGCTGCGTCCGCGTGCGCCGTGCGGGCCAGGCTGCTGCAGGCTCCAGGTTGGCGCTCGGATGCAGCAGCGCGCGACGTCAGGCGTGTGTCACGGCTTCCGAGGAGGAGGAGGAGGAGGAGGAGGAGGAGGAGGAGGAGGAGGAGGAGGGGGAGGAGGAGGAGGGGGTGGAATCGGAATATGTGGGGTCCGAGGAGGATGCAAACCGAGAGCGTTTGTGTGCGCGCGTCTAAGGGCGAGGACAAAGGGAAGCGGCACAGGAGAGTGGTCAAGAACGGCGGGAACGACAGAGAGACGAGGGAAGGACGATAAAGAGAGGGGGGGGCACCACCCTCCTCCAAACTTTGGCACGCCTGACATGGGTACGGACAGGAAACTGGTACGATGTCCAACAGCAAACGCTGATCAACACCGATAGCGGCCGCTGTCGGGCAAGCGATCCTTTGACTCAAATAGACAGCGCCCGCGGCAACACCGAGAGCGAGTCCTGTTCAAAATGAGCAGAACCTGCTGTGAATGTTCGTCCCCATGCTGGCGGGACAACAAAGTACACCGCTGCTCCACGGACCTCTCCAGAGGTGCGTTCTGGCCAGGATTCCAAGGAGCATCCAGCCATGGCGACGAAAACGCTCCAGGGCGAGCAGGGATATCGGTACCTTCTCCTACTCTGACATTCACTCCGTACAGTCAACCCGCAGAGTAAGCATGCGCGATAAGGATGCAAGGCCCTTGGACGCCCATTCTGAAGATTTTCGAGCGGGGCGCGGGCAACAAAAGTGTTCAAGGATGAACCGAGGAGGCAAGGATGCAAGGGTACCCTGGGGAAGGTTGCCCATCCTTCCTCTGCGGGTTGACTGTACCCATTTCCGATCGCACCTGAAACTATTCCGGGCGGCCTCCAGACGCGCGGCCGTGCCTCCCCGGGCGACCCCCAGGGACCATGGTACTCCTCGGGCTTGCCCCGAGGCGGCGCCCAGAGTGGAGGAACCGCAAGACACCACACGCAAACAGAGCTATTCGGAGCTCCGCGCATGTTCCTCGAGTCGGCGCTGGCCCCCATGGCGGCACCTCCAGCGCCGCCCCTGGCGCGCTCCGCGGGCCAGGGAGGGGGACCCAGCGCCGATCCAAGAAATCCAGTCGGACCTCCGACAGTTGATGCTTATGCAGCTTTCCTGCGTCCTTCTTCTGCAGATGGGGACACCCTCAAGAGTCAAGAGATCCAGGAAGAGGCCAGACAGATACACTTGATGCGCGACTGCCCAGGGCGCAGTGTGGCGCGGTGGGTCACAGAAGAGCGCCGCGCCAAGGGCCCCGAATCGCGCGCGATACCTCAGGAGACCCCCGCCGCCCCCTCCCCCAACGGGGGTCTCGCCATCGCTCGGACGTCCATCCCCCGTGCATGTTTCGAGTTCGCGCGTGCATTTTTCGCTGAATGATCAAAGATGCTCCTCGATGGTCCTCGCCGAGGAAAAAAAAAAAAAAGTGCATTGAAAAAAAAAACAGTGCATTTTTCGAGTTCGTGCGTGCATTTTTCGCTGAATGATCAAAGATGCTCCTCGATGGTTCTCGCCGAGAAAAAATGCACACGTCCGAGCGATGCCGAGGGGTTTGGTGAGGCTACGGGTGGCGCACGGAAAGGCGCCCGCCCACGCCCCGGTCCTCGCACCGTCGACAGCTGTGCTTCGGGGTGGGTGGGCGTGCGCGGGGGGCCTGAGCTTCTGTCGGGCGTGTCCCCCTACAGGGGGGATTTTCGACGATAAATCCGCCGACCCTGTCGGCGTGTGTGAGGGGCTTCTCCGCCCTACAGGGGGGATTTTCAACGATAAATCCGCCGACCCTGTCGGCGTGTGTGCGGGGCTTCTCCGTTCGACTCGTCGTCTCCGTCGTCTCCGTTCTCCCCCTCCCAGGGCTCTCCTCCTCAAGCGCGCTATCCAAAGAGAGATTAAACGACGTCGTAGTGGAGTCGAAGGGAAGCCCCTTCCCTTTGATCCCTTCCCCGCAGGGGGGGGGGGAGGGGGGGGGGAGGGGGGGGGGGGGCCGGGGCAGATACGACGCCCGCCGGGGCGCACTTTCCTCGAGCGGGCACGCACGGGATGCACTTCCTCCTCATCCTGGTCCTCCTCCTCCTCCTTTTCCTCCTCCTCCTCCTCCTCCTCCTGCTCCTCTCCTCCTTCTCCCTCCTCCTCCTCCTCCTCCTCCTCCTCCCGCAGAGGCGTCCCGGGAGCGGGCCCCGAGTCAAAATACCACCCCCCTATAGGGCGCATTTTCCTCGAGCGGGCACGCCCGAGATGCACTTCTTCCTCTTTCGGGAGCACGTCCCAAGTCAGAATATCACACTCCCCGGGCGCACTTTCTTCGAGCGGGCACACAAAGGATGCACTTCCTCCTTCCTCCTCCTTCCTCCTCCTCCTCCTCCTCCTCCTCCTCCTCCTCCTCCCTCCTCCTCCTCCTCCTCTCTCCTCCTCCTTCCTCCTCCTCCTCCTCCTCCTCATCCTCCGCTTCCTCCCCCCACTCCTAGCCCTTTCGATCAGGGTCGGCGGCACCGGCCGTCAGGCCTCTCCAATAAAACACACCCTAAAAATACCCCAAAAAGATCAAAAATTACTCAAAAAATAGTTCCCAGACTATTTTTGGACTATTTTTCATTTTTCGTCGAAAATCCCCTTGTAGGGGGACAGGCCCGACTTGAGCCTGAGCGTGAGCCGTCGCACTTCGCTGGCAGGGCCCGGCGGCCGTCCGCGACCCCTCCGCCGCCTCCTCTCGGGGGCGCCGCGCGGCCGCCGAATATCCACGGATCGGGGGCTGGGTTCATTGAAGGGACCCTGGGACACACAAATAAATACACACAATTATTCACTGCGTGGAGCTCCCCATATGTGCATCTACTCGCATGGACCTGTCCGCCGTGAATGTCTAGGCGCAAGAGCTTTCGAATATTAACAGGCTTCAGTTGTGACGGTCTGGACATCAATCTAACTGCGAATGAATTGGAGTGTGAATGAGCCTCAGTAGTACGAGCGCGTCTCTGTGCATGAGCCTGGGGCCTCCTGGGGCCTCCTGAAACCTACTGGGGCTTCCTGGGGTCTCCAGGAGCCTCTTGGGACCTCCTGGGACCTCCTAGGAAGGTTTCGTGCCCCAGGAGAGGCGCAATCTATAGCAACAGACGTACATAAAACATTGCGGATTAGAGCCACAGGAGAAGGGCAATCTATAGGAACACGCGTAAAACACCAAGGACTCGTGCCCCAGGAGAGGCCCAATATATAGGAACATGAGTAAAACATTTAGGATTGTGTACACAAGAGAAGGACCATCTATAGAAACATACGTAGAACATCAAAGAATCGTGCTCCAGGTGAGGCCCAATCGATAGGAGCATACGTAAAACACATGGGATTGGAGCCACTCCTGTTGCCTTCTGAGGCCTCCTGCTCCTGGGGCCTCTCGGGGCCTCCTGTTGCCTTCCGAGGCCTCCTGGCGCTTCCTGTTGCCTCCTGGGGCCTCCTGTGGTTTCCTGAGGCCTTCTGGAGCTTCCTGGGGCCTCCTGGAGCCTCTTGGGACATCCTGTGGCCTCTTGAGTCTTTCTGTGGCCTCCTGATGCCTCCTGGTACCTCATGTGGTCTCCTGGGGCCTCCTGGAGTCTGGCCCACCTGGGGGGTGAAAATTAGCGCCTCGCTCGAGACATCCTCCAAATCTGCTCCGAAAGCGAAGGATTTTGGGCCCAGAAACAAGCAAACCGCCTGAGACATCCCCACAAAATGGCCGCGAACGAGCCCGTGCAACCACCCCTGGCGGCTCCCCTTAGGGCCACGAGCCTGGCCACCAAAACAAGCAAACCGATCGAGACATCCTCAAAATCTGGCCCACCTGGGGGGTGAAAATGAGCGCCTCGCTCGAGACATCCTCCAAATCTGCTCCGAAAGCGAAGGATGTTGGGCCCAGAAACAAGCAAACCGCCTGAGACATCCCCACAAAATGGCCGCGAACGAGCCCGTGCAACCACCCCTGGCGGCTCCCCTTAGGGCCACGAGCCTGGCCACCAAAACAAGCAAACCGATCGAGACATCCTCAAAATCTGGCCCACCTGGGGGGTGAAAATGAGCGCCTCGCTCGAGACATCCTCCAAATCTGCTCCGAAAGCGAAGGATGTTGGCAAGACAAACAGGCAAACCGCCTGAGACATCCCCACAAAACGGCCGCGAACGGGACCGTGCAACACCCCTCGGCGGCTCCCCTTAGGGCCACGAGCCTGGCCACCAAAACAAGCAAACCGATCGAGACATCCTCAAAATCTGGCCCACCTGGGGGGTGAAAATGAGCGCCTCGCTCGAGACATCCTCCAAATCTGCTCCGAAAGCGAAGGATGTTGGCCCAGAAACAGGCAAACCGCCTGAGACATCCCCACAAAATGGCCGCGAACGGCCCGTGCAACACCCCTGGCGGCTCCCCTTAGGGCCACGAGCCTGGCCACCAAAACAAGCAAACCGATCGAGACATCCTCAAAATCTGGCCCACCTGGGGGGTGAAAATGAGCGCCTCGCTCGAGACATCCTCCAAATCTGCTCCGAAAGCGAAGGATGTTGGCAAGACAAACAGGCAAACCGCCTGAGACATCCCCACAAAACGGCCGCGAACGGGACCGTGCAACACCCCTCGGCGGCTCCCCTTAGGGGTGCTGAAACCAGCGCCCCGCCTGAGACATCCTCGCAATCTGCTGTTTATCGAATAAGTCAGACAATGAGAAGGTCTGAGTATGAGTAATTCTGAGTATGAGTAAGTCTGTGTATGAGGAACTCTGAGTAAAAGGAGGAGGAGAAGGAGGAAGTCTGAGTATGAGTAAGTCTGAGTATGAGTAGGTCTGGGTATGAGTAGGTCTGAGTATGAGTAAGTTAATGTGATCAGGTCTGAGTATGAGTGAGTCTGTGTATGAGTAAGTCTGTGTATGAGTAAGTCTGTGTATGAGTGAATCTGAGTATGAGTGAGTCTAAGTAGGAGGAGACGAGAAGAGGGGAGGAGGAGAAGAAGAAGGAGTAGGAGGCGTCCAAGTAATAACAAGAACCCCATCTTAGGATATGGGGAAATAACAGGATTCCCTATATTTTCATGTATTTTCTGGATTTTCGTTTTCCCCCCCACTTCCCATATTTTCAAATATTTTCGGTGGAATCGATGATTAATAGTGTCTGTGTGTTTTTTCCCTCCAGGTTCATCTCCATTGATGGAACTGTCTCGTTGGAAGACACACGTTTGAAGACCCTGAAGCATCGCAAGACATTGTTCTCGGGAATACAGCGCCACGGAGCACCCTGCCTGTTGCGTGTTGATGATCCTGCATCGTGCCATGAAACGCCATTCCTAGGACGTCAACACAGAGAATCAACGTAACCGTTGCAACCGCAAAATTCTGAATCCTTCCAAAACACCACTTCTGGGATGTGCCCTCCCCAAAATGCGGCCGGTGCCGCCGCGTTCGGCGGCGGAAATCCGCGATGTCCCATGGAGACGGGACCCGCCCCCTGAGTCCATGTCTGCGATCGCCTGGCTCCTGCTCCTCCTCCTCCTCCATCCTCCTCCTCCTCCTCCTCCTCCTCCTCCTCCTCCTCCTCCTCCTCCTCCTCCTCCTCCTCCTCCTCCTCCTCCTCCTCCTCCTCCTCCTCCCCCCCCTCCCCCCCCCCTCCCTCCTCTTGGGCGGGCGCGATGGGCGCCTTCTGCTCGCCTGCCCCCATTGATCCACGCCTGCGCTCGCCTGGCCCTCCGTGGGCCCCCCCCGGTGGTGCCCCGAGCGCCTCCGCGGCCTCTGCGGAGCGGCCGGCCTCCGCGGGCCTCCCGCGAGTGGCCCAGGGCGGTCTCGGCACCCCAGTCGGGCCGGGCGAAAGGGGAGGAAGAGGAGGAGGAGGAGGAGGAGGAGGAAGAGGAGGAGGACGAGGAGGAGGAGGGAGGAGGAGGGAGGAGGAGGAGGAGCAGGAGGAGGAGTAGGAGGAGGAGGAGGAGGAGGAGCAGGAGGAGGGGGAGGAGGAGGAGGAGCAGGAGGAGGAGCGGGCCGGGCGCAAGGGGGGGCTAGCAAAGGGGGGCGGGAGAATCAGCTCTCGTAGCTGATTTTCTCAGCGCCTCCCGGCGCCGGAGGTGACCACATATCGAGGACTGGGCCCCTCGGCGGGGCCGAAACCAGCTGCACGCAGCAGATTTCGTACCCCTCCCCTGTCCCCATCCCCCCCTTTCGTCCGCCCCGACCCAGCCCCTGGGGCGCGGGCGGCGCGGAGAGCCGCAGGGCGGCCGCCGGAGGCGGCGCTGGGGTGCTGAGACCGCTCGGGGCTGCAATGAGGAGCGATACCTCGGGAACGAAGGCCATCTCTGGCCCCAAAAAGCGCGCGCGTGCAAGAGGAGGGCCAGAGGAGCAGCCACAGGAGGACCTCGGCAACATCGAGCCCCTTCCGAACCCAACCAGTTTCTTATTTCAGCGTCTTGGCTGCAGAAGTACCCTCTAACCTTTGAGAGGTGACCTATGTTAGGTTGGCCAAAAACACCAAGGCAAACTAGCTTCGCGCTTCGCGCTCCGCGAAGCGCGATTGTCTTCGCGCTTTCCTGCCGCCCCCTCCCCCAGGAGAGGATGAGGGACTTGCGCCTCGCTCTGACATCTCCCAGATTGCGGAGCGCTACTGACTTCGCACCCTCGTGGCGGCCCTAGTAACATTAGGGACAGTGGCAATATTTTTTGCATGTGCATCAGACGAAGCCACCCGTATGTTCAGGGAGGCCCCATACGCTTCACCATGGGGGTCTCCAAAAGCGCGAAGAGAGAGTTCGGGCTGTGCTGCAGGAGACGGGCTTGAGGGAGACGGCTCCTGGACAAAATGCAACTCGTCGTCCTCGGTCATTATTTGCTGGGAGACCTCATGGCCCCGGCCATGATATCTGCACACCCCTACAGTCGGGCCGCTGAAAGAAAGAACGCCAAATAAGGAGCGAAGCCCCTTCTTGGCCCTGAAAGCGCCTCCGTGCCCCAGGAGGGCAGGAGGCACAGCAAAGGAGAAACCTGAGGAACGTCGAGCCCCTTCCAGATCCAAACTGTGCCTTACTTCAGCGTCTTGGCTGTAAACTTCACCCTCCTCTTGGGAGGCCCCGATGCGTCATGGCAAGCAGTGCTAGGGGATCTTCTGACCCGGGTCAATGCAGGAAAAAAAAACTGCAACGCAGGTCTTCGCAAACCCGGGTCAGCCAATATGCGCGGCCGCCTCGCGGCCACGAGCGGCTCGCTAACCCGGGTCAGCCAGAGGGGATCTTCGCAGGATCCTGCAGGATCCGGTGCCCTGGCTGACCCCCGTTTGCATTGACCCCCGTCTCGAGGCTCCCGACGTGCCCCCCCACCCACCCCCGCCGGGGCGCGCGCAGGAACGCGACGGGCACGAACTGCGCGGGATTCGACAGGCGGGGCGCCTGCCGCGCCCCCTCCGCGCGACGACGTCGTCGTCGTCGTCGTCGCCGTCGCCGTCGCCGTCGCCGTCGCCGTCGCCGTCGCCGTTGCCGTCGCCGCCGCCGCTGCCGCCGCCGCCGCCGTCGACGATGTCGTCGTCGTTGTCGTCGTCGTCGTCGTCGTCGTCGTCGTCGTCGTCGTTGTGGTCATCGAGGCCGGCGCTCGTCGTCGCGGTCGCCCAGGAGTTGTGGATACGTCTCCCCGGCCAGGCTGGACAAGCATGCACACCATTCCTGGGTCCAGGATGGGCCTGGCCTGGAGCAGTGGATACTGATACGTATATACTCGCCATCGCTCGGACGTCCATTCCCCGTGCATGTTTCAAGTTCGTGCGTGCATTTTGCGCTGAATGATCAAAGATGCTCCTCGATGGTCCTCGCCGAGAAAAAATGCACACGTCCGAGCGATGCCAAATACAGGGGCGATCTTTGTGCGCCTCGGGCCCCGTCTCGGCTCCCCCCGGAAGAGCCCTGGGCGTCCGGGGACGTCGCCTTTGACGGCGCGGGGGCCGCTTTGCACCCTCCTGCGAGGCGCATGATCTCATTCGGGTGGCGTGATGCTCGACCCCTAGACAGAAAAGCATGACCGCATGTGCTGGACATAAATTGTCAACTCCCTGTCGCTATGTTGGTAATGATGAACCACGTGTGCCGTCCACATCGCACAGCGGGGGGGGGGACTGAGGAGGGGCATGCCACTACTTGACAAACATCTTGCCCCGATGTGTGGCCGCCGCGATCGCCGCGGCGACCTCCAACACCGACCCAGAGGTTTGGTTCGGGGTCGGATATCACGCAACGACATTCGGATCCTTCTTAGGCCGAGAGAAACAATAATATGGCGTGTTGGGCCTCGGGGAAGGTAATATCGAGGTCCGCAACTTTCGCGCCGCCAAACATAGAACGATCTACCCATCTAGAATGGTTCTGGGATGTTTTGTTAGGGTGCTTCTTGAAGACCTCCCGAGAACCTCCTGGGTGCTTCCTTTGGGCGTTGGCAAAACTGGGTTTAATGGAACCTGGTTTAAGAATTTGTACAGGGGGCGCCCCCCCGTCCCACTTCCACTAACCGGAACTGCCGTCACCCGAAAAACACAAGTGACGGCAGACCTGGTTTAGTGCATCTGGCCAATTGAGGGGCCCCAGGGCCCTACCACTAACCGGGTCCCCTCACACGGGGTCCTGGCTATACCCGACATTGGTAAGGAATCGAACTCTATACACCGACGATTTTTCTGCATTGAAATTTGCGCTGGAGAGCGGATTCTGGTCTATACGGGACCCTGGTGTATATATGTTGCATTGCTTCCCCGGGACATCGAGGAAAAAAGTATACACCACAACACCCCAGCGTCGTCCCCGACCCTCAAAAAGATCTGGGATTCAAGAACAACCCGCCACTGGTAATGTGTATGTTCCAGTTTGCGAACTGGGAGGCACTGATAAGAAGAGTTTTTGACCTCTGGGAGGTATCTGCAGGCCTTTGGACGAATCGGTTTCAAAACACATGCAGACCTAGAAACGAACTTAACGTAATGCCGTGCTGCCTGAATTCCCCAATTCTAGCACATGTTTAATAAGAACCAGCCGGCCAATCGCACGACGGGAGGAGCCCATGGACGTGGCAACAGTTGCGCAGTTCGCAGCCACCCGAGGAGCAGCGGGGTCCCCACTGGGTCTGCGTGGCTCCCGAATCGGCTTGACCTCCCAGGAGCCCACGACACTGGCGACGGTTGCGCACTTCGCAGCCGCCCAGGGAGCAGCGAGGTCCCCACTGGGTCCGCGTGTAACTCCACTCCGCTGGACCTCCCAGGAGCCCACGAACGTGGCGTCCGTGCGCAGCTCGCAGCCACCCAAAGAACAACGAGGTACCCGATGGGTACGCGTGTAACTCCGCTACGCTGGACCTCCTAGGGGCCCACGAAACTTGCGGTAGTTGCGCAGCTCGCAGCCGCCCAAGGAGCCGCGAGGTCCCCAATGGGTCCGCGTGCAACTCCACTCCGCTGGACCTCCTACGTAGGAGCCCATCAAAGCGGCAACGGTTGCGCAGTTCGCAGCCTTCCAGAGAGCAGCGCAGGAGGAGGCAAGAGAATGGGGGACGAAGAGGAAGAGACGGATATGAGGGGAATAGCAGTGCCCTATTCAAAACGAAAGCCCGACGCACATGAGGGTTGGGAATAACAAATGCCTCCCTGGGGATATCCAACGAAAATCTCCGTGTAGCCGGGGGAAGGACAAGCTAAACTGCCAAAATGATTGCTGACTCACAGCACAAACACACATCATAATGATCACGGCGATTCTACGATGATGGGCACCACCATCTCACAGTGGCCACGACGATTTCGCGATGGTGATATGCCGAATGTTCCACGATGACCAGAGCTATCACACATCACAATGATCATGACGATGCCACGGTAATGTTATCAACTAGGCTAGGCAGACACGAACAGAAAGACCGCAGAACAACGAGCGAGCCATGTCAGACAACACAGTGACCACATATCTTCGGGTCGGTAAATTCGACTCCTTCCTGCAAGATGTACCTCTTCTTGTCTCCACCTTTCCTGATCTTCTCCAATCCAGGAACGTCGTACAACCTGTACTCTATGAAATTACCGGCACAAGTATCAGAATAGTTCTGGCTACACTCCAGCGAACCACACATGTCTCTGGTATTGCCATAACGCGTGTCTAGACCTTTGCCGTTATATTTCAAAGACGGTACATACACGGTCCTGAGTTCGTCGCTCATCATCGACAACATCTCCGCAAATGTAGTCAGGCCAAATGCGACGTATCGGCTAGTCATAATCGTGCAGGCATCGTCGAGGAAACTATGATCAGTCTCCCTGACCACAACTGAACTGCCACGAAATGCTTGCAATATGTTGTTCCGACAATACTGGTCTTTCTTCCCGTCCTCGACGACGAGCCTGACACTTTGAAAACCATTAGCAGTAATCAAATGGCGATAAAAGGAGCACGGCGGCATTCGGCTTTGTGGATGATCTGAATCTGACACAGCCAAATCTCCACCACGGAGGTGGATTACTAGATCATCGTTCGCTTGCTTGTGCTTGCAGCGAACCGAAGCCTGGTGTACAAGATGCCGTTTCACATACTTTTTCAAAGCGTGTCGATAGTGTTCTTTGCCGAAGGGCAATGTGCAATGCTGAAAGAAATTCGCCGACCCAATGGGCCTGAGGCTTGCAGAGAACCCCGGCAACTGGTAACAAGCAATTCTGCAAATTAGCTCGCGCGCGCGAAGCGGCCACTGGCGGTCCCCGGGCGAAAGGCACCACGGGAGAAGCCTGGCCCAGTTGGTTCAGAAATTGCTTTCCTCCTGGGTGCGGCCTTTCAGGCGCCTCAGAGCGCGCCAAGAGGACCACAAGAAGGCCCCAAGACGGTCCAAGGGGCCTCCGAGTCACCGACCGTTCCGTCCAAGACGCCCAAGATGGCCTCAAGACGGCCGAAGACGTCTGCGAGACGCCCCAAGAGGTCTCCAAAAGGCCTCCAAAAGGGGTCCCAAGAGATCCCCCAGAGGCATCCCTAATATAAATATATATATATATATATATATATATATATATATATATATATATATCCTTCCATCCATCCATCCATCCATCCATCCATCCATCCATCCATATCCATACTATACATATATATATATATATATGTATATGGTCGCCCCCCTGGTATCATACGATTTGCCGTTCTGCGAACGGCGGCTGCGAACGGCGAGTGGTATGATACCAGAGGGGGGGGGGAGAGGAGTAGAGGGAGAGGAGTAGGCGGAGGAGACGGAGGAAGGTGTTTTTTAAAAATTGTTCCCCCTCCCCGCCCTCGGAGGCGAAGTTTGTTTCTTTTTTCTCCCGTGAAAACACAGGTGCTTCCCTATGTTTCCGTTTGTTCCTCTTTTTCGGGCCCCCCCTGGGGCGGCGGGGAAACCTTGAGGGGACGAACGGGAGAGCGAAAAAACAAAAAAAACATGAAACACATGTTTTTAACTATGTTTTCACATAGAAAAGAAGGAAAAACACTCCGCCTCCGAGGGCAGGGAGGAAGAACAACATTCCCCCCTCCTCCCCCTCCGTCTCCCCCAATGGAGGAAAACAGACAAGGGCAGGGCGTGTTTTTCCTTTTTCCCCCTCCCCGCCCTCTGAGGCGGAGTTGGTTCCTTTTTTTCCCCATGTGAACGCATAAGTTGTTGTCCTTTTCTTGTTTCCCTTCTTTTTCGGGAAGGAGGAGGAGGAGGAGAAAAATGAGGAGGATAAAGGTTATATTGTTTCCTTTTGTGGGGGATCCTCCACATTTTGATTCCTTATGTGAACGGGACCTCCACATGTTGATTCCGATTGTGGAGGGACCTCCACATATTGATTCCCTACGTGCAAGGGGTCTCCATATTGATTTCTTATGTGGAGGGGCCTCCCACTTGTAGATTCTTTCTGTGGAAGGGGCCTTCACATTTTATCTCTTTATATGAAGGGGCGTGCACATATTGATTCCTATGTGGAAGGGCTTTCAAACATCGACTCCTTATGTGTAGGGGCCTCCACATATTGATTCCATTTGTGGAGAGACCTCCACATAATGATTCCATATGTGCAAGGGGCCTCCATAATGATATCTTGTGTGGAGGGGCCTCCCACTCGTTGAATCCTGATGTGGAAAGGGCCTGATTCCTCTTGTGGGGGATCCTCTACATATTGTTTCCTCATGTTGAAGGGATCTCCACATGTTGATTCCGTCTGTGGAGGGACCTCCACATGTTGATTTCTTATGTGCAAGGATCTCCAGATTGATTTCTTATGTGGAGGGGCCTCCAACTTGTTCATTCCTTATGTGGAAGGGGCCTTCACATAAGAGAGAGCGTGATCCACCGCCGCTTTACTGTGGAAAATTTCCAGCCTTTTCCTCCGGAGCCCGGGGGTCGCCCCCCCCCCCCTCCGAAAATCCCCCCCCCCCCTGCTGGACCCCCCCCCCCCTCCTCCGGCAAAACCCCCCCCTCCCTCCTCCTCGAAAACCGGGGGGGTCACTACCGGTTCGAACCCCTCCCCCCCCCCCCTCCGGATCTCGAAAACCGGGGGGGGTCACTACCGGTTCGACCCCCCCCCCTCGAAAACCGGAGGGGGGTCACTACCGGTTCGACCCATCTCCCCCCACGCACCGCCAGCAAACGACTCCCAGTCCATACCACCGTCCGAATCACATCCCCCACTGTTGTTCCCAGCACCACTGTCCTCACCACCACTGTCCCCACTGGTTCCACCACCGTCCCTACTGTCCCCACCAGTGCCCCCACCACTGTCGCACTGTCCCCACTGTTCCCACCACTGTTCCCACCGCTGGTCCCACCACGGTTCCACTCTCCCCACTGCCTCCACGGACCCAACCACTGCCCGACTATCCCCACTGTCCCCAATGTCCCACTGACTCATCCGCTGTCCCTCTGAGCTGTCCCACTGTTCCCACCACTGTCCCCACTGTCCCCACCACTGTCCCCACTGTACCTCTGTCCCATTGTCCCACCGCCGTCCTCGCCACCGCCTTCACCACTGTCCCCACCACCATTGTACCCTCCACTGTCCCACTGTTTCCACCTCATTCCCACTGTCCCCACACCACTGTCCCCACCACCACCGTCCCCACCACTGTCCACTGTCCCCCCCGTTCCCACCATTGTCCCCACCACTGTCCCCACCACTACCGTCCCCACCACTGTCCCACTGTCCCACTGTCCCCACCACTGTCCCGCTCTCCCCTCACCACTGTCCCCACCAACACCGTCCCCACCACTGTCCGCACCCCCACTCGGTTTTCGAGGGAGACGGGGGGGGGTTCGAACCGGTAGTGACCCCCCCCGGTTTTCGAGGGGGGGGGGGGGTTCGAACCAGTAGTGACCCCCCCCCTTTTCATGATAAACTGGGGGGGGGGGGGAGGGGTTCGAACCGGTAGTGACCCCCCCCCGGTTTTCCGGAGAAAGGGGGGGGGAGGGGTTCGAACCAGTAGTGACCCCCCCCGGTTTTCCGCCAGCAGCGGTAGAACACGCTCTTTCTCACATAATGATTCCTTATGTGAAAGGGCCTGCACATATGGATTCCTTATGTGGATGGGCCTTTGAAGAATATCAATTCCTTATGTGGAGGGGCCTCCACATTTTGATTCCGTCTGTGGAGGGACCTCCACATATTGATTCGTTATGTGGCGGGCGATCTCCTTTTCCTCCTCCTCCTTCTGCCCCTCCCTCCCCTGCTTCTCTCACTCTGGCGCAGGGGTTGAGGAGAAGAAGGATCAGAAGGAGTAGGAGGAGAAAGATGAGGAGGAGAAAGATGAGATTCTTTCCTTTTGTGGGGGATCCTCCACCTATTGATTCCTTATGTGGAAGGGACCTCCACATGTTGATTCCGTCTGTGGAGGGACCTCCACATATTGATTCCCTATGTGCAAGGGGTCTCCATATTGATTTCTTTTGTGGAGGGTCCTCCCACTTGTTGATTGCTTATGTTGGAAGGGGTCTGCACATATTGATTCCTTCTGTGGATGGGCATTCAAATGATCGATTCCTTAAGTTGAGGGGCCTGCACATGTTGTTTCCGTCTGTGGAGGGACCTCCACCAATTGAGTTCTTTTGCGGCGGGCGATATCCTTTTCATCCTCCTCCTGCTCCTCCCCCTCCTCCTCCCGCTCTGGCGCAGGGGTTGATGATAAGAAGGAGCAGAAGGAGTAGGAGGAGAAAGATGAGGAGGAGAAAGATGATATTGTTTCCTTTTGTGGAGGGGCCTCCTCCATATTTTTTCCTTCTGTGCAAGGGGCCTCGCGCATATTGATTCCTCTTGTGGGGGGGAGTCCTCCACATATTGATTCCTTATGTGGAAGAGCCCTCCACATATTGATTTCGTCTTTGGAAGGACTTCCACATATTCATTTCTTAGGTCAAAGGGGTCTCCACATGGATTCCTTATGTGGATGGGCCTTCGAATATAGATTCGATATGTGGAGGGGCCTCCACATATTGAGTTTGTCTGTGGAGGGACCGCCGCATATTGACTCCTTATGTGCAAGGGGTCGCGATATTTATATCTTCTGTGGAGGGGCCTCCAACATGTTGAATTCGTATGTGGGAGGGGCCTTCATAGATGAGTTCCTTATGTGAAGGAGCCTGCACACATTGATTCCTTATGTGGAAGGCCCTTCACATATCGACCCCTTATGTGGAGGGGCCTCCACATGGATTCCTTGTGTGAAGTAGGAGGAGAAAGATGATGAGGAGGAGGAAGCGTAGGAGGCGGAGGTGGACACGGGGGAAGCGGATTTACATATAGATTCCTTTTGTGGCGGGGCGGGGTACATAGAATGGGAGGAGAGGAGAGGAGGAGAGACAGAGAGAGAGAGAGAGAGAGTCAAGAGAGGGAGGAGAGAGACAGAGGGAGGAGGAGAGGGAGGAGGAGGAGAGAGAGAGAGGAAGGGAGAGGAGAGGAGGAGAGAGAAAGAGAGAGAGAGAGAGAGAGTCAAGAGAGGGAGGAGGAGAGAGGGAGGAGGAGAGAGAGAGAGAGAGAGAGTCAAAAGAGAGAGAGAGAGGGGGAGGAGAAGAGAGGAGAGATAACGAGAGAAAGAGGAACGGAATTCGGCAGAAAACGGGCGGGAACGTTGAGTCAAGGAGTCGGCGAGGAGTGAGGGAGGAGGGAGGATCGGGAGGATAACGAACATAATCAAAAGGAGAAGGAACGAATCACAGAAAGAAATGCAGCGGGAAGGAACGACACCGATGCGGACGGAGAGTGGGCAGCATACGAGGGGGAGGGCTGACGAAGACAGAAGTGGGAAGTATCGAAGACAAGGCAAATGGTATGATACCAGGGGGGGCGAGTATATGTTTATATATATATATATAAATAAATAAATAAAAATGTGTATATATATACCCATACAAAATACGAATATGTACAAATGTATATATCCTAAAATCTTTTGGAAGAGTTTGGTATTTTCGCCTTTTCCGCTTTACTGGCGCTCGAAGACGCCCCGAGGTCGCCCCAAGACGGCCCACGAGGCCTATGCAGGGCTCAAGAACGGCCCCAAAGGGCAGCAAGACGGCCCAAGAGGCCTCCAAGACGGCCCAAGAGGCCCCCTTCTCTTCCCAAGGTGGCTCGAGGCGTCTCAAGTTCTGTGCGCGTGAAACTATATCAGCTGCATCTTGCGGCGGTCTTCACCGCTCCTGTCGCCAAAGGTCTGACATGCCCTCCTTGTTCGCATGCCAGCACAAGGCCGTGTCTCAGTGGCCAAACGACTCCAACAGGTGGCCCTCGCCTCCCCCCCCCCCCTTTGGCCAGGAGAGGCTCCTAAGAGGCGCCGCAGCGCCAAAGAGGCTCAAGGAGGCCCCTAAGACGCCCCCAAGCAGGCCCCAAGAGGCCGCCAAAAGGCCAACGCGCGGGCAAAAGCCAAGGATGCTACATTATGAGCTGGCGGAATGAGCGAAGCGATCAAATAATCATTAGACCAGCTGCAGTGTGCATTGGGAAGTTTCCTTGGCTGTATCCGGATATCGGTCGGCAAACCTTCAAATAGAGTACGTACTGGACAACTTCCACCCACTGGCGTTTTGACCAATGGAATGCTCTCTGACTCGGCTACGAGAACAGCATGGACCAGCTGAAGCAAATTATTACCCACTCGATTTAACCATTGTGGAATTCTGATGTAATCCTTATGCCGAACCAAGAGCCATTTGTCGACATAACGACCGTCACCATGAGTAGTCTTGCAGGCGCCTCCTTCGAGGCATGGAACCTTACTTGTAGTCTGATGTTCCTGCAAACTCACAATCCACTCGCCCGGTCCAAGCGAAGCGGCCACCTCGCGCATTTCATCAGCAGGCGTCTGATTGACATCCAGACGTAAAGCAATCACGGAGCTCGACAAGGCCTGCGACAAGAAAACAACAGCTTGGGCTCGGCGCATCGCTTGTGTCTGTGAGGAGAAAGCATGAGTGCATCGGCAAAATCCTACATGTGTTGAGCCAGAGAGGCTATGGACGGAGAAGCAATACAACCTAGGAACACCACTATGGGACTGCATCGGACGATTCCTCAGGGCTGGACGACGCACAAGGAGGTCGAGAGAAAACCCTGACGGACGCAAAGCGAAGCCCAAAGCAGCGCGCTCCGTGAAACTTCGGCCCACCTCCGAAGCCTCCCAATCCAAGTAAAATAGCAGAGCTGCGCGGGAACACACACACACACACACTCTTGTAGCTAGTATAGCACATGCCAGTGGAGGGCAAGAGCACCCAGAGCACATCCCAAGACGTTCTGTAAGGCAAATGCTCCCCAGCGGGGCTGTTCAAGGCGTACCTTTGCATGCCCTTCGCCTTCGGCACCGCCTGATCCCGGGGCCTTGCCCTCTCTTGGCCTTGACGTGAGGCCCCTCCTTCTGTTTCCCTCCCCCTGTCAACTAAAGCTGCGCGCGGCCCGCTTAGCTTCGACCGGAAGAGTTAGATGCTCACTCTGGGGACCTTCCTGGAGCCACTCGCTCCACTCGTGCGTCGAAGCTGCGTCGAACCGGAGTCGAACCTGAGTCGAACATGAGTCGAACCTGAGTCGAATCTGAGTCGAACCTGAGTCGAACCTGAGTCGAACTTGAGTCGAACCTGAGTCGAACAGATCCATGAGGTGGCCCCCAGGAAGGTCCCCAACACGAGCACCGAAGAGGCTCGCTCTCGACCCGCGGATCAAAAAGTGTTCCTCAGCGGGGGCTGGCGGCGCGTTGAGCGCCTTGCCCCTGGCACACCAGGGCGTGGCAGACTGCCAAAAGGCTGTCCGTCACAAGTCCAGCGAAGGCCAAACGGCACCAACACCGCTACAGTCGGGGCGTTGACCTAAGGAAACCAAAATAAGGAACGAGGCCCCTTTTTTCCATAGGTTGACCTTCGACTTCCTGTCGAAAACATAAGGAAAGCCTGAGGCAAGCTGTGAAACACTTAAGGAACGCGGAGCCCCTCCCCAACGAAAAGGGTTCTTTCTTCAGGGCCCTGGCTGTACTCCCCAAACCTCTCCACGGGGTGCCTTCTGAGCAGCATTCCGAGTCGAATCCAGCGGTGGCGACGAGGGCCTCCGAGGAGGCCCAAGCACGTGAAAATGGGGGAAGAGTAGCGGTATGGGTATCCTTTCCTCCACCGGGGCTCTGTAAGTCCTACAATCAAGTCGGGCGTGCCTCCCTACAAGGGCTCTTTGGATGAAACATTCAGAATAGTGTTAAACATATCCCCACAAGGTCAAAACATATGTAAACAAACGTCCCCATATCATCTTCACTATGTTTGAATATTCCTCCTGTAGAAGGACAGGCCCGACTTAACGGTATGGGTATCCTTTCCCCCAGCGAGGTTATGTAAGTCCTACAACAGCCCTGCACCCCCAACAACACGTTCCGTCGCACGCACTCCCGCCCCTCCCTCGGTTCCGTGGGCGAGCCAGAAGCACCCCTGCGGCTCTCGAGGCCTCCCCACGGCGTCCAGCGCGGTTTTGGAAGGCCACCGAGGCCAGCAAAATTGCCACCCTTGCTTCAAGAAACACCCAAACCCCAAGAAGATCCCCAGAACGGGCCCAAAGAGGCTTCCAAGACACGGCCAGGAGGCCATCAATGGACACCGAACGAGTTCAAATTCATAGCAGTGTTGGGTTTCACTGCGCTCCCGAGGTCACAATCCCCCATGACTGCGACCGATGGACGCTCATGTAGCCACCCTGCCCTGTAAATGATGGCGAGGTCGCGCTCCATTGGCCACAATATGTTTGTAAACTGCGACGCGCTCGCACTCCCGAAAACAATCCATAACCAATTGCATCGCACTCGCGTTCCCGAGACCAGACGCCCGTCATGTACTATGACAGAATCGCGTTCCCGAGGCCATGATGTTTTTGCGCGGCTCGCTCGCGTTCCCGAAACCATTACTCCCGATGGTTTTCAACAGTGTTCGCGCCCCCGGTACCACAAGCCGTATAGAACTGACGTCGCATCCGCGCTCGCGAGGCCACAACCCTCCGTAACATGCACTTGGGTCGCGCTCCTGGGGCCACAATCCCTTGTCAACTACGATGCTTGCGTGGTGGTACCATTCGCTTAACGCCTGCCCCGTTTCTTTCCTTTCGCCAGCGCAGTGGCTCTGCCGAGCCGCCGGCGGAAAGTTGTGAACTGCGATGTTTCCATAGCCCCGAAGCCTGATGCCAAAACACATTACAGCGCGCTCGCGCCCCCGAGGCCGCAATCCCTTGGAAACTTGCGACAAGTGCGCCTGCGATGCCACAGCCTGTAATTGATTACGTCGCGCTCGCTCTCCCGAGAACGCCATCCATTGAAAGATCCTCAACTTCGTGCTCCTACAGACACAGCTGAATACAAAACGTCAAGTTCGCGCCCCCGAGGACGCAGTCCACTTCACACTACGGCGCACCCGCTCGCGCTCCCGGAGCCACAGTCCATTGCAAAGTGCGCCACGCTTGCGCTCCAGAAGCCTCGTCCTCGAACATCGTGAAACATACGCGCGCTGCGCATGCCACAATCCTTTCCAGATTGCTGACATGCGCGCCCCCGCGGCCGCAGCCCGTAACACATTACTTGTAGCTCTCGTTTCCGAAGCCGCGGGCCCGCCCCACGGGAGGCTGCCCAAAAGCGTCCCTTCCAGAGCTGAAGAACTAGCGTTCCCTGCATTTGACATGATTTACGTGCTCGGGGGGCGCCTTTTGGTCCTCAGTCATATCCTGAAGCTCCGGCGCCAAACAACCAGCGACGAATCCGGTGGAATGGCGGAAGACTGCCGAGGGACGCGCGCTCCAGAAGCCGCGAACCTTGCAAATAACAG
>CAUYUJ010017305.1:712500-752500 GCA_963575745.1 Prorocentrum cordatum
CCATTTCCTGTGTTTTTGTTGGTTTCGTGCGTGTTTTTTTCGCCGAATGATCAAGGATACTCCTCGATGGCCCTCGCCGAAGGAAAAATGCACACGTCCGAGCGATGCCAAGTCGGTGTCGTGCGTGGCTTCGCCCACTTCGCGCAACTGTCCGGCATGCCTCGCTGTCCCCCTTCGTTGATTGCCCCCCCGCCACGAAATCCAGACATCCAGCATCGTCACCGAGTTCGAGGGCGTCAGAGATGGGGGCGTCCAATACTCGCCGTCGCTCGGACGTCCGTTCCCTGTGTTTTTGTTCGGTTTCGTGCGTTGCTTCTTCGCCAGATGATCAAGGATGCTCCTCGATGGTCCTCGCCGAAGGAAAAATGCACACGTCCAAGCGATGCCAAGTAAACATAATCTATTTGAGGACAGGGAGGCTGTCCTGGATCGGCGCTGAACTCCATCCCCTGGCGCGTAGAGCGCGCCAGCAATGGCCCAGCGCAGATCCTGGAGCTTATGTTTATGCAGTGTTTTTTTATCGATCCATGGCCACGGCCATACTTGCGGCGAGCCCAGGGGGGAAATGAGAAGGTACGGGCCTTTTTCGGAAGGCTCGGAAATCCCCCGGCCTTCTGAAGAGTTTCCTACGCCTTCCCCGACGACATGGAGAAATTCTCAGAAGGCCAGAGCGCTTCTGAGATGCCCCGCCGCCTTCTGAGAAGGCCTCTCCCTGCTCACGTATACCCGCCTCGCTCGCACGGGGATGGATAGAACCCCCTTTAGTGAAACGTGGTTTAGTGAAACAACCTCGGGCCCATTCCTGGCGGCCGAGGCGCCCTCTCGAGAATCGAAAACGGACAATTCACTAATCGACTTGTCAGGGTGGGGGCTCTGTCTACCCCCGAGAATAATACCCCCGCCGGGTCCTGACCCCCTGCCTCTTGGCCTCTCCCCCGGCCGAGCACCCTCCTCCAGGAGCGGCCTGCCACTTGCCGTCGTTGGGACGCCCATTCCCTGTGCTTGCTTCGGTTTCGTGCAAGTTTTGCTTATGTTGCTCGAGGGTCCAGGATGCTCCTCGATGGTTCGCGCCGAGACAAAATGCACACGTCCGAGCGATGCCAAGCCCATCTCGAGCCGGTGCACCCCGGTCGCCCGGAGGGGCCTCTCTGGGGGCCTGGCGCCTATCTGAGGAATCGGCGCGGAGTTCCGAGGGCCTCCGGCTATGCCGTGTTGTTTCTTCCTCGAATGAGGTCTGGGCCCTGGTCGTCCTCCTGCTGCTGTCCGCCGAAGAAGCAAGGAGGGGGCGGTCTCCCTCTCGGTATCGACGACCGCTTTCAGGAGGTAGATGTCTTCCTGTAGCACCCACTTGTCCAGGTGCGGTGCCGGGAAGCGAACCTGGGATGGGCAATATGAGAAGAAAAAGAAAGGAGCGGCGCGGAGGAGGGAGGAGGCGGGGACGGACGGACGGGCGCAATCGACGAATTCCCACGAAGTTCTGGATGAGTTTAGGGGCTTCGGGGGTGTCCTAGACAGGGCTCCTCGTAATCATTGAGGTGTTTCCAGAAAGGACTATGCGGAGGCAGGACTGCAATCTGGCGCCCAGTGGGGAAGATCGCCGATATCCCCCAGCGTGCCGCAGACTCATCGTCAGTGCGCCCTTCTTGCACAGGTCAGGAACACGACCACGGTAAGTCTCTCCAAACAGTATGCCCAGACCTCCATACCGAGGGGGGAATGGAGGAGATGGGGGACAGCAGGGCGAGAAGGAAACACAGAAAGGTGGAGGAGAGGGAAAACGGTGAGGATGATGGAGGACTTTGAGGGCGGCCGTCTCGGTTGGCAAAGACGTCAAGCAAAAGGAAACCACCGTCGATCTCTCCCTGCCCACGGAGCGCCGCTGCCGCAGCCTCCCTGCCAGCATCGTTCCGGACGGAAGGGAGCAACGAGCTGGTCCAATTATGAACCGACGCCTCATCTACTGCGCATGGGCCTCTGACTCCTCCTCCAACTGCTGCGAACTCTGATTGGCATTCGCCTTGGCCTGTTCGCTCGTCGGCGCCGGGCCATGCTCCTCTGAGATGTCATTGTCACGATGGATGGTTTCCTCGGTGTCACCGTTGCCCTGAACCTATTCTGGAACACTCTCAACGTGCCTCGCTGCATGCCATCCTTGCTCTGGATCTTAGCCTCACATTTCACATGCCGCCAGAAGGAGTACCGTTCTTACCCTGGCAGCGCACCTGCGGGTCCATGGTGCCACTTCGAAGGAAGCCATCCAAGCCAAGGATGCTCACTGCTTGAATATGAGGGAACGCTGGGACCGCTGCGGATCGTGTTCGGCGAATTCGTGTCGGGACGACCTTGGCGGTGGTTTCTGACACCGCGTGGATCGTTCAACCTTGAACTATCGGCGACTTTCCGATCGCCATACACTTCCATATTGGCCAATTCCGCGCGACCTGCGTTCAACCTTGAACTCCAGCGCTGGAGTTGCCGCCGCGTCGACACGACACGAACCTGCCGTAAGTATGGCAAATTCACTACGCGCATAGTGTGCAACGCTCTTCGAGGTACTTCTTGCCATCGATCGTCGCGTTCAGGTCGATGGTGTTGCCCATTTGGTCGCCACCATGTACCTGGCAAAGGCCCGTCGGGTCGCTGAAGTCGCTCCCCGGCTCTGTTATTCGTCAAAAAATCCGCGGGGTGGGCAACACATAGATCACACCCTCGACTGACCCCTTGGCCATCAGATTGTTAGCGACGCTCGCACGGGTAGTGAACTTCTCAGGGCCGCCTTTGTCACGGGAGTCGCAGGCCCTAGGCGCAGCTACACAGAAGCACTCGAGGGTCGGCCACGTCGCTCGATGGATCGCCACCCTCGCCGTTGATCTTCGCGCGGGTCGCCAATGTCCCTTACGTGGCCGCCATCCGCCCTGGATCGCTGCGATCGGATCACTGGGTGCGTGCCTGCCGAACGATGGCGTCGTTCGCGCGGACGCCCAGCTTACCACACAACAGGCATTGCTCGAGCCTTCCCGCCTCGGCGGCTGTGACCCGTTTGTCCAGGACCGTGGGCTTCGGGCCGGTGGTGCCGCTCGGCTGGACGCTGCCTCTGTTCCGCCCAAATCGCCGCGGATGGGTTCCTTTTCGCAGATCTGCGCTACATCCATCGTGTCGCGCTCATAGATTCCATCCGCGGTCCAGGCGCTGACCTGATACGCCGCCAAACAAAGTACCCTGCTTGTCAAAGATCTGGGCTGGAACTGTCAACCAAACGGTATGCATGCTGCGCGGGAACGAGATGGGAGCCGGGGGCGTACTTATAACTCCCCTGGCTCCTGCTCTCTGTCGGCCGGCGGCCGCCTGAAGCACACTACAACGCCACTCCTCTGTTCAACGACTCGATTCGAAAAACGCTGCCCGCGATCGACGAGGCCCTCCCCTCCGTCCCCCCAGTTGATGTTCCGTGCAGGACAACCGCACTAAGCCTCCCTGAATCCGTAGGGTCGCGACAGAGGATCGTGCCTGGGGAGGCCTCCCAGGGAGGGGCCCGAAATTATCTCTCTGAGGCCACCCATATTCAGAGACTTCGACCAGTTGGGTGTTCCAAGATGATGTGGTGACGGACCGTGCGGTGACCTCGAAATCCCGAGAAACGTCACCGCACGGTTTTGGAGGCCCCAATCGCCTGAGACATCCTCCAAGAACGACCCAAGTCCCAAAACCGTGCGGTGACTCCGAATCCCGAATCTCCACTGAATCACCACGGTGGGGTCACAGCACCGTCCTAGGGCCTCGCAGCCACACTCGAGACGCTGCCAAGGCCTGAGCAATCTAACCAGCCTCGAGCTGATCCCTATCCCTCAGATTAAATAAGCTCAAGAGCGACGACAATCTTGGGGATGCGCCCTGAGAAACTGAGGAATCCTTGAGATCGGTATCGAGGCACTGGCCATCGATCGGACGTCCATTCCCTGTGTTTTTGTTCGGTTTCGTGCGTGTTTTTCGTTTTTTTTTTTTTGTTTTTCGCAGGATGATCCAGGATGCTCCTTTACAATCCCCGCCGAGAAAAAGTGCACACGTCCGAGCGATACCAAGGGTAAGGCGGTGCCAATCGTAGGGATACAGTCGAAATCGCTGATAGGGATGGGTAACGGTCCCGAGGGTGCACGGAGAGCGGAACCCTGGACCGCAAAGCTGTGGAAAAAACAGTCACAACAGATAGCAAGGATACGCGATAATTGGAGGCCTGGGCACCAACACCAACACAGGGGGGTGCCTCCACAGGGGGAAGATGATCCTCGATTTCGGTGTTGGTGCTAATATTTCGGTCACCGTGGAAGCCAAAATATTACCACCATCACCGAGATCGGGATCTTCTTCCCTCGGTGGAGGCACACCAGTTGGGAAGGCTACCCATCCTTACCAGCGGTTGCGACTGCCCTTGTGCTTCTCGCCTGCGAGGGTGTTCTTCCCTGGCTGGCGGAGAACGCCCGCATTGGGGACGGGCTCAGGAGGCAACGACGTCGCCGATAGATCGGCGCGGGGCCCTATCGGTCCCACATCGGATCAGTGAGCGATTTGGGGTCGATGCGCCCCCCCCCTGCCCTCCTGGGCGTATGCCTCCCTAACGATGCACCTGACCCGAGAGATCCTCGTCTGGTGTTCGGGTCCTAACTCCGACGTTCGAGACGATCTGGGCGCCGCGGGAACGCTCTCGGCGAAGCGCAGCTGCTGGAATGCATCCCGAGGCCGGAAAACCGCCGAGGAGCGACGAACATTCGAAGCCTCGAGGCTCGAGCTGGACATCCCCCCCCAAACTGAAGAAATGGCAAGACACCGATGCCGACACTCCTCAGACTCCTCCGGGGGCGCTCTCCGACCAAAATTTTGAAGCGAATCCAGCCGTGGCGACAAGGGCCTCCCACGAGGCCGAAACGGACGAAAGCGCAGGAAGGGTGCCCGTATCAGTACCTCTTCCTGGCGACGTTATTCTTATCATGACGTGGACCCATGGGGGGCCGGAGGAGCCAGGGCGGAGGGTGCAGTAGGATTCGCATCGGAGGGAGGGGGCGAGAGAATAGAGGCTTCCCAGGTGGGGTCCGAGTGGGTGGGGTCGAAGGGTCGCGCCGCATCGCCGATGCATCGTGGACGTCGGCGTGGCGAAAATCGGTCGGGTTCCACTTCGAGCCGCATCGTCGATGCATCGGCGATGCGGCGCGACCCTCCGGCCCCACCTACTCGGACCCCATCTGGGAGGCCTAGAGGGAAGGAAGCAGGAGAAAGGATGACGGAGGAGGAAGTACTTCCCTCGCAGGCTGCTGCCCCCCTGAGCCTGCATCCCCCTTATTAACACTGCCCCCGACCCACCCTGGCGCTCCTCCGCTCCCCCCCCCCTGCAGGCCGGAGCGGTGTTCCTTTTGGCTCCAGCCGCCCCCCGTAGAGCCAGGGCGTGGCCCTCTGCGCTGATCTGGCGGACCCTGCCCTGGAGGTCCCTGTGGAGGGTGCAGTCGGGCTCGCCTCGGAGGCAGCTCCTCCTCCTCCACCTCTTCTTCCCTTTCCTCCGCCTCCTCCTCCTCCTCCTGCTGCTCCTCCTCCTCCTCCTCCTCCTCCTCCTCCTCCTCCTCCTCCTCCTCCTCCTCCTCCTCCTCCTCCTCCTCCTCCTCCTCTCCTCCTCCTCCTCCTCCTCCTCCTCCTCCTCCTCCTCCCCTCCTCCTCCTCCTCCTCCTCCTCCTGCTCCTCCTCCTCCTCCTCCTCCTCCTCCTCCTCATCCCCCTCCCCCTTACTCCGCACTCCGCATTCCTTATCACTCTTCCTCACTCCTCACTCTCCCTCACTCCTTCTCCTCCTCACTCCTCACTCGTCGCTCCTCAATCCTGTTCCTCCTCTTCCTCCTCCCGCTCGCGCGCGGTTGAGCGTACGGTCATCGTACGTCGGGGGAGGGGGTGTTAAGAGCTGAACTACTTATGCTGTCCCTCGACTCGCGCTGGAGCGTCTACGATTTGGTTTGCTACGGATGTGTCTTAGGTTCCTGAAATATCTAGATTGGCGCAATGTTACCTTAACGTGTCTCCAGGTGCCTCGTCATAATTATACATGCATTCACATGCATATATGTTGATAAAGTATGTCTGTAACACGCATATACATATGTTGTAAGTATACACGTACACACCTACCTATGTACGTATACACATGTGTGTGCAGGTGTGTTTAGATATTGAGTTACCTGAGTTACCTCGATTCATCTCCCTTGATCCCTGCAAGTCGAAGGTTCTGTCTTTGAAACTTCGATCTTCGAGAGTTCGACATTTCTTGGGCACTCTTCCTATTCTGGGCCTCCAAGAGGCTTCTCGTCGCCGTGGCCGCATCCGCCTCGGATCATGGCCAGAAAGTACCCAAGAACTGAGCCAAAGGCCGACTTAGGACCCCTCGGCCCTGACATCCTCGCGTCGTGGCAGAACTCGCTACGGGGGGCATGTCCTTATACAACTTCTGCCTCCGACGGCCCGGGCCCCGGGACCGTCAAAAATGACGGAGGAAGAAGAACTGGTCTTCGCACGAACAATCAAACAACTATGAAGGGTCCTGGGACACACAAATAAATACACACAAATAACAGGATTTCCCATATGTCCAATATGTTCTGGTTTTTTGATCCCCCCCCCCCCACTTCCAATTGTTTCCTATATTTTCTTGGGAATCGACGATTCATTGTGTCTGTGTGTTTTCCCTACTGACAAAGGGGGGGGGGGGGGGCAGGGGGGAAAACTCTCGCAACAGGATGTTGTTGTAAACTCTCGGCCTCCGGAAGCCCTCACCGGGCCCCAGGGCCGCCAAAACCCGGTCAGGATGAGGAACCGGCCCCCAGCAGAGTCCAGACCCAGACCCACGACGTCGCGTTTTTTCATGGCATGGACCCCTGGTTAGGTGAACGAATAACGACATAAACATAACAACTCGGAGGTCCGCGTGGATTTCGTGGATCCGCGCTGGACCCCCCCCCTCCCTGGCGCGTGGAGCGCGCCAGGGGCGGCGCCAGAGGCGCCGTCAGAGGGTTCCAGCGCGGATCCAAGAACTCCGCGCGGACCTCCGAGTTTCTACGTTTATGTCACTCTTCGTTCCCCTACGGAGGTCTGGATCCCTTCCCTGCCGGGCCGGCTTGCCATCCCCCGTCGCTCTGTGGGCGGCCCCGGGGCCGGGCGGGGGCCCCCGTGCCGAGAGGCGTGGGGGACGCCGTGGGCGCATCGCGGCGTCGTTGTCCAGGCAGGGAGGGGGGAGGGACGCAGGAACGGCCTGCAGCTAGGGAGGTCGATGGGCCCAAATGCCGCCTGGGGGGAGGAGGAAAAAGCGGACCGCCTCGCGTCGTGGAACAAAAAGCAAAAAGCACGACGGGATGATTTTCCCCAAAGAGCTTGCTGAACTGGGTGCTGCTGTGGCCCTGACTAAATATTTCCGATCGGGGAACGCCCGCCCAGAGACATGCTCACAACAATTTGGTGGTCTGGCGCCTTCCGCCTGAGAGGTTCTGACAAATCTCGATTCTGAAATGGCTGGGATTGGGCGTCTCGCCTGAGACACCATCGCAATTCTGGGCTCTGGGATGCCGCGCGCCAAGTAGTCTGGCGCGCTTCGCCAAAGACATCCTCACAATTCTGGGCTCCGTGATGCCGCTCGCGAGGTGGTCTGTCCCGTTTAGACTCAGATATCCTGACAACTCTGGGCTCCGGGAAGCTGCGCGAAGAGGTGGTCCAACGCGTCTCTGTTGAGACATCCTCGCACTTCTGCGCTCCGAGATGCTGCACGCGAGATGGTCTGGGAGTTTCCCTGGAAACATCCTCTCAATTCTGAGCTCCGAGATGCCGCGCGCGAGGTGGTCTGTCGCGTTTCGCTCGAAACATCCCAGCAACTCTGGGCTCCAAGATGTCGCGCGCGAGGTGGTCTGGCGCGTTTCGCTTGAAACATCCTAGCAACTCTGGGCTCCGCGCTGCCGCGCGCGAGGTGGTCCAGCGTGCTTCGCTTGAGTCGGCGGTGGACAGATCTCCCTTTAGTAAACCTCCCTTCGGTGAAAGCGGCCCAGGACCGAAACCGACGGACCTGGACCCGCAAAAATGGCGGCCGCGACGCCCCCTCGCGAACCGAAAACGGCCGATTCGCTAATCGACGTGTCATAACACCTTGAGATAAGTGAGAATGTTTGAATATCAGATAAATTCGTCACTAAATCCTTTGTGGCTGGCGTTGGCTTAATGTCGTCTTTTAATTTCTTGATGGGGGTAGGAGGTCTGTCCACCCCCGATTCACAACTCTGAGCTCCAAGACGCCGCGAGAGGGGTCGTCCGGCGCTCGTCGCCGGAGACGTCCGTCCAGCTCTGAGCTCCGAGGGCTGCCGCGCGCGAGGTCGTCTGACGCGCTTCTATGGAGACGTCCTGACGCCTCTGGGCTCGAGGGGCAGTCCAGCGCGCCTCGCCGACGACATCCTCACAGCACCAGGCTCCGAAGGATCGAGGGAGAGGTGTTCCAGACCGTTTAGCCTGAGACATCCTCGCAACTCTGGGCTCCGAGATTCCGCGCGAGTGGTTGTCTGGCGCGTTTTGCATGAAAAATCCTCGAAACTCTAATCTCCGAGCTGCCGCGCGCACGAGATAACCTCGCAGTTATGGCTCCGAGACGTCGCGCGAGATGTGGTCTTGCGCGTTCCGCCGCAGACATCCTTGCGACTCTGCGCTCTGAGGCAACTCTGGACTCCAGGATGCCGCGCGCGAGGTGGTCTGTTCGCCCGAGAAATCCCCAAAACACTGGGCTCCGAGAGGAAGGAAGGGAGGAGGAAGGGAGGAGGGGTCAAACCCAAACGAACAATTTTGACTAAGCTTCTGTCACCGCACTGTGCTCTGGGAGGGGGGTGGGCGCCGTCTGAGACATCCTCGTATGTCGCGCGAGAAGTGGTCCGGCGCATTTCGTCTGAAACATCCTAGCAACTCTAAACTCCCAGATGTCGCGCGCGAGGTGATCGGGCCCGATTCGCGACAGGTGTACTTGCAACTTTGCGCTCCAAAAGGCCGCATGCGAGGTGGTCTGGCGCGTTTCGCGTGCGACATCCTCGCAACTCTGGGCTCCGACATGCTGCTTGCGAGATGGTCGAGCGCATGTCGCATGAGACATTCTCGAAAGTCTGGGCTCTAATAGGGAGGAGGGAAGAGGGGTAAGACCCGAACGAACCATATGATTACACTTGTATTGTCTAATTGTGCTCTGGGATGTGTCTGGGCGCCGCCTGGTCCATCCTCGCATGCCGCGCGCGAGGTGGTCCAGGCCGTTTCGCCGTTGACATCCTCGCAACTCTGGGCTGCGAGATGCTGCGCATGAGGTGGTCTGGCCAGTTTCGCTTGATCCATCCATCCTCGCAACTCTCAGCTGCCAAATTGCGCGCCCGAGGTGGTCCAGCCCGTTTCGCCTGACATCCTCGCAGATATGGGCTGCGAGATGCTCCACGCAAGGCGGTCCAGCGAGTTTCGCCTAAGGTATCCTCACAAATCTGGGCACCAAGACGCCGCGCGCGAGGTGGTCCGGCCCGTATCGCCTGAGACATCATCGCAACCCTGATCTTCGAGATGCCGCGCGAGAGGTGGTCTGGGCCGTTTCGCCTGAGACAGTATCGCAAGTCTGGGCTCCGAGACGCCGCGCGAGAGGTGGTCGGGCCTGGTTCACCCGAGACATCCTCGCAACTCTGCGTGTCAAGACGCTGCGCGCGGGGTGGGCCGTCGCGTGTTGCATGAGACAGCCTTGCAACTCTGGGCTCCAAGGCGCCGCGCGAGAAGTGCTTTGGCGCGGTCCGCCGCAGACATCCTTGCAACGCTGGGCGCCGAGACGCCGCGCGCGCGGTGCTCCGGTGCGTTTCGCGGGAGGCATCCTCGCAACGCTGAGCTCCGACATGCTGGTGTGAGACACTCTCGAAACTCTAGGCTCCAATAAGGAGGGAGGAGAGGGGGGTAAGATCCAAACGAACCATTTGATTAGTTACTCTTCTATTGTCTAACCGTGCTCTGGGATGGGTCTGGGCGCCGCCTGCGACATCCTCTCAACTCTGGGCTCCGAGATGCTGCGCGAGAAGTGGTCCAGCCCGTTTCGCCTAAGACATCCTCGCAACTCCAGTCTCCCAGATGCCGCTCGAGATATGGTCTGGCCTGTTTCGCATGCGACATCCTGGCAACTCCGGGCTCCGAGCTGCCGAGCGCGAGGTGGTCTTCGGAAGACTTACATAGACACGACCAGCGGGATCCCTCAGACCCAGATATGGCCATTGATGGCTCGTGCGTTATCGTATGTTGTTATGCTGCCCAACAATGTGGCCAGGACAACGTGGCCTCCGCGGTAAACACAAAGAAGCTGCACTGGCTGGGGTGTCCCGCGGTGTCCCGTGGTATCCCCCCATATTGGCTGGCGGTAGCCTGGGGATGTCCCGCGGTGTCCCGTGGTGTCCCCTCGCGTCCGGTGTTGTGCGATGCTGAACTATGCTGTGCTACGTGATGCTACACAATGCTTTGCTATGCTGTCAATGTGCTGCCAAGCTATGTGATGTGATGGGATGCGGTACTATGCTATGCGGTGCCATTATGTGGTCTTCTATGCCACGACGTCAAACATCGTTGCACCTTGCTGGTTACAAGTGGAGCCGGCGCTGTGCTAGGCTACCAATCTGCACCCGCTGCTTCTGAAATTCTCTCCTCCCTCGAGTGTGCGTGTTGGGGGCGACGTCGCGGGGCGGGCTCGCCTGTCTCGCACTGCAGGTCGCCAATGACTTCCAGAGGCCGCATGCGCCGTCGGCGTGTGCCCCAGGATGGTCGAATGCCGGTATGTGTTGTTGTCGTTGCTGTGCTTTGGTTTTCTAGGTGGTGGTGCATAGTTATCGTCGGCCTGGGTCTGGCCCGTTCCGCTTGAGACAGCCTCGCAGGTCAGAGCTCCGAGATGATGCGCGCGAGGTGGTCCGGCCCGTTTCCCCTGAGACATCCTCAAAACTCTGGGTTCCGAGAGGGAGGAGGGAGGAGGAAGGAGTGGCAAGAACCAAACAAACCATTTGATTACTCTTCTGTTGTCCAGTTGTGCTCTGGGAGGGGTCTGGGAGCTCCAAGCCGCGGAGGTAGCTAGCGCTGACGCGGGAGCGCGATTCTTCTGTGAATTCACCAGGTTTCTAGGGGCAGCAAGGCTTGAGCAAATCGTGGGGATGCCTGGAGCGGAAGCGCGTTGAGCAGCGAGGAAGCAGGATAGCAGGCTAAAAGGATGAGGAAACAGGAATAATGGACGGGGGAGACGGGACAAGGTCCAAACTATTTGCTGAAGGGCATCCACGGCGAGGATGCTTCCTGGAAGCGGCATCCAGAGTCTGAAGGTATCCCTGGCATGGCGGAGGAAGCGGAGAAGAGGAGGGACGAGGAGGATAAGGGGGAAGAGGAAGATGATGGGGAGGACGAAGACGAGGAGGAGGACGAAGAGCATTGCGAGGAACAGCAGGAAGAGGAGCACTGCGAAGAGGAGCAGGAGAACGTGGAACACGATGAATACGAGGAACACAAGGAGGAGCACGGCGAGCAGGAGGAGCATGAGGAGGAACAAGAGGGAATCGATGATGAAAAAAAGGATGAGGAGGATGAGGTCGAGGAAGAATAGCACCAGGAGGATGCGGAGGATTCGTATAAGGGAGGGGTGAATGATACGATGAGGTATGGAAGGAGGAGGACGAGGAGGGGGAAGAGGACCCGCAGGGTCAGGATGAGCAGGATGACGAGGAGGAGAGGGACGAAGAGAGGAGAAGGATGATGAGGAGAGGGCGTAGTGGAAGGGGGGAGGGCGAAGGCGAGAAGGAGAACGACGCGGATGCGGAGAAGGACGATGACGATTCATAAAAATTCGATGATAACGTAGAGGGCGCAGTCGGATCAGGAGCAAAAAAACGGGCGGAAACTCTGAGGAACCACCTTGGCTTATGTTGCTCCCATCGCACTTAAAAACCACATCCCAGAAATAATTCCAAGCACCCGGAAAAGTGTCGAAAGAGTGTCGAAGAAGTGTCAGACGAGTGTCTCCCAGGGCCCGACAAGTGAACACCCTTGAGTTTCGGTACCTTTTTGGTGCTCGAAACTCTTTCTTGTGATCAAGGCTAAAACAGGTTGGAACATCATGAATATTGGCTCCAAAAATGCACTTTGGAATTGCTGGACACTGGCTATAATCTTTGTTCGGCCTCTGGGGGCCCACGCCGGGTCACGGGGCTGCCAGACAAGGACTCAGGATGCGAAGCTGGTCCCAGGGAATGGGTCGAGACCTCCGGCATCGACGCTTTGAAAACGTCACTGGTGTCGGGGCAGCGAACCGTGTGAGGGGTGTGCCGAAGCAGAGAGTACGAAGAGCAGAGGCAGGGAGGGGGAGGGGGGAGGATGGGGAGGGAGGAAGGAGGAGACGCGGGGCGATGCATACTGAAAGCGAAGACACCACACCACAGCATGGTTGGGAAAGGTCGTGACGTCGGAAGTCTGGGCAGGAGGCTCGAGTGTAGCTCGCTGAACCCGGGAGGGGGGCGGCGGCAACAACTGCGACAGCGTCTCAAAAAGGCCAGCAGGCTGTCGAGGAGCTCCTTGCCGTCGCTCGGACGTCCATTTCCCTTGCATGTTCTGGCTTCGTGCGTGTGTTTTTTTTTGCTCGATGGAACAGGATGGTCCTTGATGGTCCTCGCCGAGAAAAACTGCACCCGTCCGAGCGATGCCAAGGCTCTGCTGCAACAGTTCGGGGCGGGCCGTGGGCCCGGGCAGCCTCCCCACGAGCGGCGAACACGTCCGCAGCAGCGCCCTCGCGGTCTGGATTCTGGGGCGCGATCCTGCGGATGCGCTGTCCTACGGATAGGCTCCGCACGGGGCGTCCGCAAAAGAAACGCCGCGTGTCCGCGAGTCGGGCCCTCCGGGACATCGCCTCCGGCTCCTGTCCAAGGCGTACCTTTTCCTGTGCAAGCTCTTCGGCACCGCCTGTACCCCGCGCACTCCGGCCGCCTGAGGCCCCGCCCGCCCGCGCCCTGTCTCCCCAATTAGTGCTTTGCGCGCCCCGCCTAGCTCTTAACCGGAAGAGGCCCACTCTCGACCCGCAGACCAAAAAGTCCGCGAGTCGGAGATCTGCCGACCCGGGTCAACCCAAACCGGGGCCAGTCAGGCACTGCAGGATCCTGCAGGATCCCGTTCCCACACCCGGGTCAATGCGACCCCGGCCCTGCAGCACCCTGCAGCATCTCGCACCCAAGCCCGGGTCAGTGCGACCCTGGCTCTGCAAGATCCAGCGCCCGCTCCCCCTAACCTACTTAGCAACTCTCTTGCGTAAGCTTACCACCCTTCCCGCTAATCTACTTAGCTTGCTTCGGGCATGTCCACTAACCCACTTAGCCTAAGTACTTAGAAACAACTTGCTCTATCCTACTTACATCCTGGTTAGGATAAGCGCCCTAATCCCAGCGCAAGATCCAGCGCCCTGACTGACCCCCGTTTGCACTGAACCCCGTCTCGAGGCTCCCGACGCGGGGCCCAACGGCCCAACGGCCCGGCCCGCGATTCCGCGGACACGGATGTGCCCTTCGCCCACGAGCTTCGCCCGCGACTCCTCGCCGCCAGACTTTTGCCTACAATTATGTTGCTCCCATCGTACTTAAGGACCACTTCCCAGAACAAAAAAATCGAGCACCCAGAAAGGTGTTAAAAGAGTGTCGAAACAGTGTCGGGCGAGTGTATCCCAGGGCCCGACGCGTGAAAACCTTGAGTTTTTGGGTACTGTTCTGGCGCTCGAAACTCTTTCTGGTGGTCAAGGCTAAAGTAGGCTGGAACATCATAAGCCTGAAAAACGGAACTCGATCGAGCTCGCTGGTGGCCTCCTTGGGAGACACGCGAGCGTCGAAAAGAAGCGGGTCTTACGCCCCATGACAGGTGCGACGGCGTGGCGGCCTTGCGCGGTGGCGTACGCTGGCCGCCAGCGCGGCACGCGACAATGGAAAGGAGAGCGCTTTCGCGCGACCTTGCGCGGACACCTTACGCGAGATTGTCCGCGAAATCTACCCCGTTTGCCTGCGACGCTTTGTTGTTATTTTTCCTCCTCCTCCTCCTGTCCCTCTTGTTCCTCACAGGTGGAGCAGATATGTTTCAAGGAGATGTCGTATCACAGCGGAGTGTTTCACTTCAGGCGTACGTCGAATATTTGCCTTGCGGAAGAATGTGAGCAAGGTTGTCGGGGGGTTGCAACATATCTGGACACATGTTCCGTTTGGCTGCGACGCTGATGTGGCGGCCTTCATACCACCAACATGTTGACCTGCCCTGCGACCCACCCGTGACTCCCCCGCGACCCACCCGCGACGCGACCCACACGCGTTGACTTGACGAAAGAATATGCTCCTGCGGCAAGTGTCTTCAACTTGTATTTCGAGCCTCATGAACTTCCGGCGACCCCCCCACGGCTCCCTCACTCTATCCGCACATGCCTGGGCTAGGGCATTGCTGTGCAAGCTTGTGCCAGCGAAGGACGCTGCTGGGGCATTCACTCCTCTCAAACACCGCCTGCCAACCGACTACAAATACTGGGTTCTGACTCATCTAGACACGCCGTGCTGCAACCACCAACGCAGCACGCTCCGCTTACACAGCCTGTCAGGGAAAGACTCGAGGGCGAGAGGCAAAGATACCGCGGAGGACATCCTCCTCGTCAACTCGAGCTGCGGACATCCCTGCGCGTGCCCCATTGAGGACAGACTCGAAGGAGAGATGCAACGATACCTCGGAGGAGGATGTCCTCCTCGCCCACGTAGGATGCGGCTATCCCTGCGTGGGTTCTATTGGGCAAGACTCGAGGGACAGGTGCAACAATGCCGCGGAGAAGGTGCTCCTCCTCGCCCAACCGAGCTGTGGCTTTGTCTTCGCGGACGACCGTGGGACCTGTATAGACATGTGGGTGGCGTGGGGTCGAAGGCCCAAGCATCCGACGCCAAGAATTGTTCAATGCGCGGGCTCGAAGTCCCGACCCCTTCCGCGGATGCAGCTGTTCGCCTCCAAGATACATGCATGGCTCATGGCCGAAATCTAAAGCAGTGCCCGCTTTAAAACAAACAACGGATCCTCTCTGAGATCTGGGAACAAATGAGCGGCTATCAAAAACGAGTCTTACGCGGGATGAATCGGCGACCTTGCGCCGCGGCTCACGTGGGCCGCCAGCGCGGCGCACCACAATGGAAACAAGGGCGCTTACGTGTGACATTACGCGGGCAAGTTACGCGCCAATGTTGATGCAGACGACCTTGTGTGTTGTTGCGCCGCTCACGTGGCCCGTGCTGGAAACCCTGAAGCCACAAAAAGCTGCACCCTCTTGGGCGCTCATCTTTTACCTGCGCCAGCCTGCCGCTGGCGGAGTCGGCCTCGGCCTCCAAACTTCCGCTGATGCAACGTGGCGGAAAGGTGGCAGAGACTGGCGGACACCTTCCGCCACCCTTCCGCCACCTTCCGCCAAGAAAGAGGCGCCGGAAACCCTGAGGCCACTAAAAATGCTGCCCTCTCTTGGGCGCGCATCATTTACTTGCGTCGGCCTTCCGCTGGCGGAGGCGGCCGCTTTTCACCTCCGCCAGCAGCTGGCGGAATGGAAGCGAGGCCGCCTCTGCCTCCACCTCCCGCCGAAGAGGTGCGGCGGAAGGGAGGCGGAAAGGTGACGGAAGCTGGCGACCAACTTCCACCAGCCTTCTGCACCCCCCCGCCGAGAGAAAGGTGCCAACCCCTCCACTCCTCGAAAGCATGGCCCCTTTCTTGAGCAGGGACCGACCGTCCCGGCATTCCTATAGTCCTACCACGAAATGTTCTTGCAACCCAAAAGTGTTCTAAGAACAAAAGCCATGTTCTTAGAACATAAGCCCGATGTGATACTACAAAACAGACTCCGCCAGAAATGTTCTAAGAACATTTCGTGGAAACCAAGGAAGGTTGTTAGAACATTGTTTGGTAGGGCTATATAGGGGTACGGGTTCCATGTGTTTTTGTCAGTGTTCCCCGACCCCCCCCCCACTGGAAATGGATAGCAAATTGAAGCCTTCGGGTTGGGTTGGGGTGGTTTGGTGGGTGGTGACCCCCCGACGAAATGAAGGTGCCAACTCTCCACTCCTCGAAAGCGTGGCCCCTTCCTGGAGCTCCCAAACTTGCCATCGCTCGGACGTCCATTTCCCGTGCATTTGTCGGTCTCGAGCGTGGTCTTTTCGCCAAATGATCAGGGATGCTCCTGAATAATCCTTGCCGAGAAGGGAGGCGGAAAGGTGACGGAAGCTGGCGACCAACTTCCACCACCCTGCTGCCACCCCCCGCCGAGAGAAAGGTGCCAACCTCTCCACTCCTCGAAGTCGTGGCCCCTCTCTGGAGCTCCCCAAAACGGGTCGCCGTTGCCGTCCGCGTCGCGCTCGTAGCTGTACGCGATGTCTTCCTGCGCGCTTGGTAGCGCGAGCGGCGGAGCCCCCGGCCGCGCGACCCCCCCCCTTACCAGCCTCGAACGTATCCCTATCCCTGAGATTGACACGCCAAAAGACGATGACAATCTTAGGGATTCGCCGTCAAAACATAAGGAACTCCCAAGAAGATTGGCATCGTGATGAGGAGGTGCCCAGCATAGGGATAGGGATATGTTCCAGGCTGGTAACCCCCCCTTCCCCCCCCCTCCCCCGCGCGAAGCCCCCGCCACAGTCGGGGCGTCGACTTAAGGAGCCCCAGATAGGAACGGAGGCCCCTTTTTTCCATGAGTTGAACTCCGATTTTCCACCGGAAACCCAAGGAAAACCTGAGGCAAGCTGTGAAACAAAACACGGAGCCCCTCCTCAACGAAAACGCTTCCTTCTTCAGCGCCCCGACTGTACCAATGCCGCTAATTACTCCCCCGGACCTCTCCCGGGGCGCGCTCTGTCCAGGATCTCGAGGCGAATCCAGCGGCTGCGACGAGGGCCTCCCAGAAGGCCCCAGAGGGGGAACACGAGGCGAGGGTGGCTGTGTCGCTGCCTTGGCCTCCTCCCAAACGAAGGGCCCTAGGGCCCCGACTGTACAGCGCCCCGACTATACAGCGAGCTACCCGTCGGCAGCTCGGGGGGCGGGCTCCAGCGCGGCACGGCAGGAGGTGAGCGGGAGGAGTGCCGGCTCACGGAGCAGCTGCTTCGGAGTCCCGAAACGACGGTGCGGCGACAGACCGTGCGGTGACCCGAAAGCTGGGCGAGGGCTGCTAAAACCATGGCTGCTAAAACGGCCCTCCCGGAAGGAAAAAAAAACTTCCCGGAATGAGGCGCGGCACGCGAAACAGTCAACGGGCTTCTTCCCGGCAGGACGAAGACAACTTCCCGGAGGTCGATTTTAGCAGCCACGGATTTAGGGATTTAGCAGCCCTTGCCTGGCTTCCGAATGACCTCGACATCCCGCAGGACCTCACCGCACGGTCCGTCGCCGCACGGTTTCGGGACCGCGGAGGCCCCCGTCGCCCGAGGCGTCCTCGGAGAGACTCCCCGCACGGTGTGGTCACCGCCCCGTTTAGGGGCCCCCGAAGCTGCAGGCATCAAGAGAAGCTGCAGCACTCGGGCGCCCTGCGGCGAGCCCTGAACTGCACGTGACGGAGACACGAACCTCGGCCCTGGGGCGCCGGTGGGCAGGACTTGACAGAGGTTCGGAAGGGGAGTCAATCACGGCGTCTCATCGGCCACCGTTCCGCGAGGCACGAGTTGGAGTGCTCTCAGGTCCCCTGTAGTCCTATGATGTTTGATCACCAAAAAAATCGAGCACCAGAAACATACAAAAAACACTCAAGGGTTTTCACGTGTCGGACCCTGGGAAACACTGTTTCGACACTCTTTCGACACTCTTCACACTTTTCCGGGTGCTCGACATTATTTCTGGGATGTGGTCCTTAAGTAAGGTGAGAGCAACATAACTGTAGTCCCTCGGGATTGAGTAATTCCACGACGCCTGCGGCGAATCACCGCCGCCCGCTGCCTCTCGAAAGCGCCCGCGCGGCCGAGCGTTGGGCCGAAGTCTGGCCAGGCTACCAAGCTATTGGACTGCGTGTTCCCCCCTCGGGGAACACTGGGAAGAGGAAGAGACAGGAGCAGGGAAGGGAGGGGAAGAGGAAGAGGAAGAGGAGGAGGGAACACTGGGAAGAGGAAGAGACAGGAGCAGGGAAGGGAGGGGAAGGAGGAGGAAGAGGAGGAGGCCGCTTGAGGCCTTCATTTGGAGGGCTCCGAGGGGCCTCTTTGGAGGGCTCCGAGGGGCCTCGTTGGGAGCCTCCTGGGGCCCAAGATCCTGCGGCCCCTCGGAAACCTCTTGGAGGCCTCCTGCGGGGCCTGCATGGGTCTACGGTCTCCCTGCGCCTCCGGAGACCGTCTCGGGGGGCCTGCGCGGCGGCCGTCTTGGAGGTTTCCGGGGCCGTCTTCGAGGCCGCTTGGGCTGTCTTGAGGCCCTTTTGGGCCGTCTTGCGGGCCTCTCGGGCTGTCTTGGGGCGATCTCGGGGCCTGTGGGCCCGTCTTGGAGCGTCCGCAGCCTGAAAAGGTCAGACTGCCAAAATCAGTGGAGAACACTGGAAACATACATTGATTTCGGCCTCCTGGAGGTCCTGCTGGGGCCAGTTGAGGACCTCTTCGCTGGTACTGGAAATGTATATGAAGCGGGGGTTCTCCACATCGTTCTTGGGAGGGGCGCGCTGCCATCGGTGAATGTTTATGAATCTTGAAAATGGATTTTGGCGCAGAAGCCGGGGGGAAGTGATATGAGGAATGCCTCCTGAGACGGCGGTGGGGCTTCACAGAAGCCCTGGCGCCTTCTGAGAAGTCTCGCAGGCCTGCTCCGAAGACCACAGACGGCTCCTCAGAAGGCCATAGGGTTGTGGATGCCATGGCAAGGGTCACTCGAACAATCCGATCATTGAATTAAACATGTGTTTAACATGTGTAAAACATATTCTAACAATGTTTCAAACATGTTTCTATATACTTAAAACATGTTTGAACTATGTTTTAGACATTGGATTTTTTTGGCAGCATGCTCCCTCTCCATTAACCGACTTCCACAACCATAGGGCGTCTGAGAAACCCCGCCGGCTATTGAGAAGGCCTGCCTCCTCCCACTGTCCCAAGGGCTCGCCGCCGAAAGGGCACTGGCCTCCAGCCCAGCTGGCCGGCCACCTGGAGAGACCCATAAAAACTTCCCAGGTCGTCGGTCTTCCCGCTCTGGACGGCCTCAGGATGGCCAAGAAGTCATCCAAAACGGCTACGGTGGCCGAAAGAAAGATCTGAAAACCCAAAACGGTCCCCAAACGCTTCCAACACGGCCAAAATGGCCCCTAAGACAGCCCTCAGATTGCCCTCCAGACGGCACAAGGGCTCAGGCCGAGGTCTCTCGTATCCAGCCTTCGGCGGCGCGCCCGGGGGGGGGGGCGAGTGAGAAGGGGCGGGCCTTCTCAGAAGGCTCGGAAGTCCCCTGGCCTTCTGAGAAGCTTTCTGAGCCTTCCCCGAAGACAATCTAAAATCTCTCAGAAAGACAGGGAGGCCTCTGAGCAGCCCTGCCACCTTCTGAGAGCGCCTTCTCCTTCTCACTTCCCCCCGGGCGCGCCGCCGACAGGGGCTGGCCGAGGTTCGCTCGGGCACTGCGGGCCCGTCGCCCCTGGCCGTCGGGAGCGCAAGGAGCCGGCGCTAGGCGAAGCACAATCTCCTCCTCCTCCGCCTCCTCCTCCTCCTCCTCCTCCGCCTCCTCCTCCTCCTCCTCCTCCTCCTCCTCCTCCTCCTCCTCCTCCTCCTCCTCCTCCTCCTCCTCCTCCTCCTCCTCCCCCTCCTCCTCCCCCCTCCTCCTCCTCCTCCTCCTCTCTCTCTCCTCCTCCTCCTCCTCCTCCACAATTACTCATGAATAAATACTACTCTCCCTCTTCACCTGATGACGGCTTGAAAGTGTTAGCCCCCCCCCACGTACTGTTTTCTACACACAGGATTCCCCGGAGTTGGGTTTTCGCCTGCATTGTTTTTCAAAATGCTGCTCTCGCGGAGGCGCCGGCCTCATTTTCGGGCCCCGCTCGTTCCGAATCGTGCTCCCGCTGCAGCGCTGGCCTCATTTCCGTGCTTCCGCTCGTTCCGAATCGTGCTCCCGCTGCAGCGCTGGCCTCATTTCCGCGCTTCCGCTCGTTTCGACTCGTGCTCCCGCTGCAGCGCTGGCGTCATTTCCCGTGCCATGCCACGGCGTGCAATGCAATGCTAGGTTGATACTACGCTTTGCGGTGCTCTTCTACGCCATGCCATGCCGTGCTCTACAATGCATCGCGTACCCTTTCGGGATCATTGCCCTGCTCGACATCCGACTGTGCGAGTAGAGAGGGGATCTACGCCATGGCAAGGGATGGGAGGGAGGGGTAGGATGTCAGATATGACGCGAGCGCACCTAGCTTGTCCCCCTCCCCCTCACCCTCCCCCTCTCCCAAAACTCAGCCGCCTCCAGGGGGGTGACAAAAAAAGTGAAGCCGAGCCCCCCGATGCGTGTCCGGGGCTTCGGGGACATCCCACCTCAGAAGAGGTGGGCAGCAAATCTCATCGAGGCAGTCCGAGGTGATCCCAAACGGGATGGTGTGGGTATCCCTGCCTGGTGCTGGACCGTTTGGCTCGCTCGCCCGTGGACAGAGCAACGCTGCGACAGACGCGGTGCGGGCATGCTTCACGAGGGCTGAGGCATGCCAGCGTTCAGCTCGAGGAGAGGGTGCAGGCGCGATTTACATCCATATCCCTGGCCATCGCTCGGACGTCCATTCCCTGTGTTTTTTTCGGTCTCGTGCGTGGTTTTTCGCAAAATGATCAAGGATGCTCATCGATGGCCCATGCCGAGAAAAAATGCACACGTCCGAGCGATGCCAGGTCGTGGACTTCTGGGACATCCGGACATGCGGCCTGCGTCCCGACGCCGCGGGGGCGCTGCAGGGGGGCGCCAGGGCGCCGCGGAAGGATGGCAGGGTGAAACTAGGGAGGGGGAGCGAGGAGCGAGGGGCAGGGCAGCGGAAGCGATAAAGCATAGGTCTAGAAGAGGTGCTGAATGGGTGATAAGCAGTAATGCGCCACCCACTGCGCAGCGAAGCCTCATGTCAACCTTCCCCACTCCTTTGTTGCTGCACATGCCAACAAATCCGTCGCGGTCTTTGGCGGATCCTGGGCCGTTTGCTGTGCGTGCTGCAGCGCATCATCCCACCATCGTGTCTTCGGCCGTCCCACAATAAGGTTGCTCGTGCCCGCTCCTTTGTCGTAATTGACAGTATCTCTAAACACACCAAAACGCAAAACAATGCACACATCAAACAAACTTATCAACTAAATCAAATAATATAATACACATACAAAAAACTGCCTTGACTTGCCCGATCCCATTTCCGTTGTCTGATGAGTCGATTCCAATCAGTAATGCGTATTCCGGAAATCGTATCCTCTGCGTGTGGTGCTGCACGCTTGATCCATTCTGGCCAACGTTCCAGAAGGTCCTCCTCATCATTCTTCTCGTCTAGAGGGCCTGTCGCTGGAATTGGCGACGGTGGCTCGCCTGCAGAGGGACTGTCGCTGGGGTTGGACTTCTGGGAAGGGGCGCCAAACGGACGAGGCGCAGTGGATATGGATGATCATCTAGCCTCTAGGGGCCAGAATTCAATCCACATCCACTGCGCCTCGGGTTTCTGAGGAAGGGAGCCCGAAACTCCAAGACGCAGTGGATATGGATACAAAGCTTGCCCGCGGAGGAGGAAGAGGAGGACCCAGACCTCTGGCAATCGAACGGCTGGCGACGGACGTTTCATCAGCGTGCTCTCGGTGCCCAGAGGCCGCCTGAAAGACCTGGGGCCGTCAAGGATCGGGGATCTTCTGACCCGGGTCTATCTAGACCCGGGTCAGCAGGAACCCCAAAACTGCAATTCAGGAAAAAAAAAAAAACTGCAACGCAGGTCTTCGCAAACCGGGGTCAGCCAATACGAGCGGCCGCCTCGCGGCCACGAGCGGCTCGCTAACCCGGGTCAGCCAGAGGGGGTCTTCGCAGGATCCTGCAATATCTGGCGCTCTGGGTGACCCCCGTTTGTATTGACCCCCGTCTCAAGGCTCCCGAAGGGATGAGGGGCCCGCGAGCCCGGTAGGGATCATGTGCCAAGCGGTATGCTTACGCCTCGGCAGCACAGTCAAGTCGCACAATATAGGAATGCGCGGCAAGGATGCACGGGCCAAGGAGGGCCATATTTGGCATTTTGTCGGACAGGGCTGGCCAGCGACGTCGCCAAGGATGGACTGGATGGGGCAAGGATGCAAGTGCACCCTTGGAAAATTGTTCATCCTTGCTACTTGCCATCGCTCGGACGTCCATTACGTTTTCATTTTTTTCGGTTTCGTGCGTGCAGTTCTTCGCAAGACGACTCGGGATGATCCTCGATCGTCCTCGCCGAAAGAGTTCAAACGCCCGAGCACTGTCAAGCACCATGCGACTCCGACTGCAGGCTGGGGTGGCACCTCTGCTGTGCGGCGCTCTGCTGCGAGGTGCGCCGTGCTGCGCCAGGTCGGGCGGCCAGGGCGCTTCGTGCGAGACTCCGCAATTTGACTTGTCCGTCACCGTGCCTTAGAGGCACGAGTTGGAGTGCCCTCAGGTCCCTGGTTGGACCCCCTGGATCCTCACAAGACGAAGCCAGGACGACGATAACATCGAGGGATGCTAAATCGAGAATCTCTGAGATCCCGCGGCTCTGTAGGCTGTCTCGAGCGCGGCGGCCTCAGGTCCATGGTTGGATCCCCTGGAGCCCCATAAGACGAAGCCAGGACGAGGACAAATTCGGGCGGGCGCCGCGGCCTGATCCAGAGCATTCAGAATCGCTCTGAAAGCGTTCCTGAACGCTGTGGACCAGACTTATCTCGATTCGAGGCCCGTTCGATCAGGTCCCCCGTTGGATCCCCTGGAGCCTCTCTAGGGGGCCCGGGCCAAAAAATTGTCAAATCTTCTGGGGCTCCCCGCAGGTTGTCGCGTGACTTTTTCCGGGCCCAAGAGACGTGTCAAGAGGGCCCCCAAAGGCCCCCCAAATAGTCGAGAACGGGGGATTGTGGAGTACCTCGTCTCTCGGAGGGTGTTTTCCCGTTTCTCCGTCCCCTGTTCCTCCTACTCCTCCTCTTCCTTCTCCTCCTCTTCCTCCTTCTCATCAACCTCCTCCTCCTCCTCCTCCTCCTCCTCCTCCTCCTCCTCCTCCTTATCCTTATCATTGTCCTCCGCCTCCTCCTCTTCCTCTTCCTCCTCCTCCTTTTCTCAGAACCGTGTTTTTTTTTATGCGGAACGATCTCGATTCACTATTACTTGTATTAGTATTAGTCTTAGTCTTAATATTATTATTAACATTGGTTGGTCACGTTTGACCGAACCACTTACGTAACGACTGCAACGGCAGCCGCTCTGAACAATGGCAGAGGGAGGACACGCTAGCGACCACGGATGCCACCTGACGGCAGGACACGGCAACCTTGGTCACACAGCAGTCCAACATGCCTTGGACGGATCCCGACTCGGCTCAGTGACGGCACGGAGCCCAAGGCGCCAAATCCCCTTCGCTACGAAGCAGGGTGGACACAGAGCGCCCCCATGAACGGGAAACAGACACTGCTGCCGAGGGTGAAGGAGCGGACCCCATTGCGATTGCAACGGGGTCCCCTTCCTCAAGCAGCGCACGGGAGGCATGTTCTTCAGCCTCAAACAAAACATCCAACAAGTCCGCTCCAGGCGCCGACGGCGGCGCGTCTGGAACGACATCATTGCCTTCCCTCCCCGCCGTGCCCACGTCCCCCCGCCCACCCGACCCCTTAGCAGCGATCCTGGCCCTCAGAGAGGCCAAGCACTCCAGAAAGGTCGAGCTCGAGGGAATAACCTGCACCCGCGAGGCATTAGAGAAGGCGCTTCTTTGCGGCCCCGCAGCAGGTCGCTCTGGGGCCGCGCAACAAACTGGAACGTTGCGCAGTGGGTGCAGGCCCCTCTTGAGTCTGCTCAGCACGCTGGCCCCTCCACTGTGCACCTTCGGGCTACATCTAACGGCCAGATTGCGCACTTTTTCTTGAGAGTAATTCCCACAAATCAAACAAAAGACCAGGGGCAACTTTTCATCGCCCACCTGGTTGCTGGCGAGCTTGTGGCCGTGGTCAGGGGCCTCTGATAACAACCTCAGCCGGCTGTGCGAGAGTCCTTCCAGCCCACCTCGGGTCGACCCTGGAGGCCCCCTCCGAAAAAAAAAAACTGGAAACACTTGGAGCATCTGCGGCCCCACAGCCACTTCTCCCAGTCATGCCGGCTGGTGGTTTGCGCTAAAACCTTACGTTGGCGCTCGCGCCTTGGCGGACGCTGGTGGTGCATCCTCGGGAAACAAGGCCAAACTTTCGCGACGATGCGAGCCACCGTCTCGAGGCTCTCAATCGAGTCCTCCAGCTGCTGCCACTCGGCAGGAGACGGTCTGAGATGCATGTCGAGGGCTCCTTTGGCCTCGCGATCCGCCCGCCAGCTGGCCTGGCCAATCCATCTCTCAGGCAAGGGCAGCTGCCCGATATCTTCTAGCTTCCTATGGGCAGGTGTGTGCACAGCTGGGGCATACTCATTTCCCTGCATGTGGAGAAGGGCCCCTCGTCTCAGACCCCCCATATCGTTGCTTGGCCGAAACTTGGCTGGATGGGCTCATTTTGTGCAGCCTCACCGCATTCATGCAATAGCTGTGAAGCGTCGGTCCATGCTGGGGAACATATGTAGGTAGAAGAGCCAACTGTAACTGCTCAGCCGCATGACTAGTCTGAGGTAAGCTGGGCCACACTACTCCCTTCGCCACATACTGCTGCACCCCCTCATCATCGAAAAAAACCCACGCATACGCCGCACGCGAGAGCTCACGAATGTTGCGTCTGGCACACGAGCCGCCCCCAGCTTGGGAAAATCTAGACCCATCGAAATCCCCCCACGGAACCTTTTCCCCATTCATGTCGAACAACTCAGGCTCGTGCACCTCCGAAAGAGCTGGCCATTCGGCCGCGGGGTGCTGGAGCTTGAGCGCATCGAAAAACTGCACGTCCCCGTTCTGGGCGCGCTCCAAGAAACGGTTGGGAACGTCCGCCGCCTGCCTCGCCTCGAGTACATCAAGATGCTGGCAGCGGTAGAGTCGGTGTCCTACCGAGCCTGGCGCCTGGCACAGCGGGCAGAGGCCTGGGGGTGATGTGCCCTGCCCGTTGGGCCCGATCCTCTGTCCAGAGGCCGTTGCAAAAACGCGCCACCACCAGATGCTTACCTTGGGTATTCAGGCCGATCCCTGTAGCCCCCGCCCCGATGATTCTCTTGATGGGTTCCGCGCACGCACGGGCCCCAAGGGCCCGCCCGAGTTTTTCCCCGAGGGCCCGCTCGTGGTGCCTCTGGGCCCCCAAACTCAGCCAGTGACTAACCATGGACGGGGTGGCGTACAGCAACGAAATCTCCACGCCATTCTCATCGCGCCAGTCTAGCGGGGAAACATCTCCCCATCCGATACGCTTCAGAGACAGGTGCATCCTACTGATGCTGCCTGTACTCTTAGCCCAGGAGTCGCAATTTGGCGGGACGCTCCTCCACATGCTGCACAGCCCCTGCACAATGAAAAAGGAGTGTTCGGGTCGCGTGACCGCATCCCAGACGGCATGGGCCCACGCCAGCGCAGGAGCTATCATGCCCCTCCACGAAGGGTCGCCCAGCAACGCCGTTTTGGCCCTCAGGGGAACTCCAGCATGCCCCGGGGCCTGCCGCGACAACATCACGCTTCGCGCACGCTTGAGTTCGGCGCCACTCATGCCGACGACCGTGTCGCTGAAAGCGAGGCCAGGCTTGACCCCGCAGTGTAAATTTTTCCAATTCGGAAGCGTTCTCTGGGCAGGGATTTACGATACTTGCACAAGATACGGCGTCTGCGCATCATGTTCTTGAGGCGCGCCTTTCTTTTTTACGGAGGTGTCCTTTCCTGCTCCTTTCGCCCCCAGGGGCCAAATCGCACCCTAAGGTGACCATATGGGCCCCGACCTCTCCCGCCAGTTTTCCAAGCCACTGCCCGAGGTCACGGGCGACGCTGGGGGGGGGGCCCAAAAGTCATTAACTTTTCTGAAGCGAGCTTGACCCCTAGCTCCTGCGTGAAAACTCGGCGAAGGTCCTTCGCTGCCTCCGACAGCCGCTGGATGACTTCGGCCTCGAGGCCGTACGACGACGCCGCGTCGTCGCCCACATGCGACGCCAAGTCAATGTCAGGGTTGCGCTTCACAAGCCCGTCGAAGGGCCGAGCGCATAAGCTCGCACGAATATGTCATTAAAAATTGACCCAACTGGCAACCCGCTCTCGGCGTGCAGCACCGCCAGCGCGTGGTCCGTGCCTAAACGGAGGATCCTGGGTCCTCTCCAGAAAATATACGTAACTTTGAGAATAACAGGGTCTAACCCCGCCCGGCGCCCGCAGCCCCTGAGGACCTTGAGATCAAAACTTTCGTAATACTTCGAACCATCCCAAGAGAAACCCTCCGTGACCCCGCCTTCAGCCGCTCGGGCCTCCGCTTTGACCGCCTGGTTCCACACGCTGCCTTCCGCCGACTTTCCAGCTCCGAAAGCCCAGTACCTTCGGGGGTGACGGCCATGAAACGACGTGATTCTAGGGCGACGCATTCTCTCCCGAAGACTAACAACTAACAGGGGACGGACACAGTTGAATCGGGCGCAACCCCCCTTTGGGTTTCTCCAGGAGGGGAAAAAGCATCCAGTACAGGGCCTTGGGTAAAAGTCCCAGCTTCTCCACACTCTGAAAAATACACGCGAGGCAACCCAGACCCTCGTCCGACATGCAAGCGAGCTGTCGCACATGCACCTCGTCCAGGGATTGAGCCGCGTGCGTCGAGAACATATTAGAGGCGGCCCTCAATTCGGTCGCCGCCGCACGTTCAAAACAATGCCTGTCGGGGACTTCGACAGGCGGGGGGGTGCTAGTGGCGTTCCAGAAACCTCCTAAAACGTCAGCTGCTCGAGCCAGCATCACCCGCGGGTCCGACGAGGAGATCCCAGGGCTGGTTTCAATCACCGCCGGCTACCACTGCGCCTTCAATCTAGTTAACCGATGCATCTTCCGAGCCGAACCAGATAACGCTTCCGTCTGCCACTGCTCCCAGCTTTGCTTGGCCTTACGGTCCAGCCCATCGCGGGCCTCCTGGAAATCCTCAGCCCATTCTTCCAGAATCTCCGAGCAGTGATCCGTCCACCCAGCGAGCGCGACGAGATCCTGCGGCCACGCTGCCACGCGTTCCCGCGCCTTGCGGACGGTGAGGTCGCGTCTCGGCCACAGACCTTCCGCTTCAAACGGTTGGGGAATGATGCGTGCCAGATTCACAGCAGCTTCAACCTCGGAGTGGTCCACGAAGATATCACTTTGCGCCAGTAATCGCAGGCTACTGTTGCGCAGATCCGTCACTCCTTGCTGCAACCACACCCAGCCCTCCCCAATGCGGACTTCATCCTCCTCCTTGCGTCTCGGGGGGTGAGAACAGGAGCCCATGTAGCTTGTAACTGCTTGCCATTAAAACCTTTACGCTTGACGGAAATCCCCATGCGACCTTCCAACTCTAACTCCATGGCGTCCGAGAACACCTTCCAGACTTGGCCCAGGATTCCCCAACTAACCACAATCTCATCGTAATCGGCTCTACGGTTGACTTCCTCGGCCACAGCACGGGCCACGGACCAATCAATCGGGGGGGTGGGCGGGTCCAATTTATTGGCAACTCAACGGGCAATTTCTGGTGGGCTTGATAAACCAGCTGCCTAAGCTTCGCAGCCCCAGGCCTTAAACGAAGTTGAAAAGGCCGACGAGGTCTCTTGGGCCATGCGCCGTCGACCTCCGTAGCCGCCACGAGCTTGCAGAAGGCCGCCGACGCCAAGAAATAATCAATCTTGGTGTTTGCTTTGTATGTAGCACATGTCTCAATCTGAGGCTGCATGATCACCATGGATGCTTTTCGTGGCATACCCGACGCCTCCGCGACAACCGCTGAAAGCTCCAATCTGCAGCGAACACCGATAAATACAAGCCTTCCAGCGTAGCACCTGCATGCTTCAAAATATGGAGGCTCCTCTTGTTGAGGCCCTCACTGGTGTGCATGTACGCGCATCCTGCAATAAGTTCTGGCCAACCAGGGATGTCGATCGTGGCAAACATGAGGCGGTGCGGGACCAGGACCCCTCTGGGTAACTGTTTGGGCCAGCGAAGGCCGATCGTGGTACGTGCCAGGATCGCCACTCCCGCAGACGCTTGCCCACCATCACACTTAATAGACGGTCTGCGCAGCATATTCCACCCCAAACTCTTGGCCGTCGAAGTGCGCGCAGCAAGATCTTCATCCACGATGCCCACTTCCTGAGCAAACACCACGAGCGCCTGTGTACTCGCTAATCTCTTCTTGAGAGAGCCCCAGCTGTTGCCACAATAAGTTTCAAAAACATGAGCCTGACCGTCAAAGTCGGCAGGGGCGGCGGACTTAGGCGGATAGCCAACTCCGTGGGCAGAAACTCGCAATCCCGTGCATGTAGGCCCTGGATCAGACCTCACACGCTCGCAACAAGGCGGCCTGGGCGGCCTAAAAACTTCGCAACGAATCGATGGTCTGGCCTCACTCACGAGCTTACGCTCGCCAAAACGGCCGCCCTGACCATGCGCCAAAACATCCTGCAAGTACCAAGCCGCCTTCGAATCCAAGCACTGCTGCGCCACGAGCCACTCGTCGTCGCAAGACCGAGAAGAAGACCACGGCTTTGATCGGTAGCACTCGAGCATCTTCACGAATATCTGCGCCAGACGGTTCTGGCTGAGTCGCGAACGCTCCAGGCTGTTTATCTTCACCGCTTCTGACAAAACGTTTGGACGAGCTGCCCACTTCCTTGGTCGTGGGCCATGTCCTTATTGCCCATGCTGGGCGGGTTTTAAAGGGACGACGTCTTGGGCTTCTTGAGCTTAGCCCCCATGAGGGCTTGGGTGAAGGCACGCTTGTCACCTCTGTGCTTCTCCCAGAAAGCCTCAGCAGCGGCCTCGTCAGTGAAGGCGTCGTCCATCTCCGCACCGGGCGGGGTGGGAACATTGACTCCACCGCCTGCGTGACTGCTAGCACCTGACTGAGCACGAGCGCCAGCAGCAGCGTAGTGCGACGCGCAAAGCTTCGCGAACTCCTGAAACTCGCTCGAGGCCAACATGGCCTTGAGCTCTTCCTTGCCTTCGAGTAGCTCCTCAGGCAGGTTGCGCTCCAGCGGCGTAACCTTCTCATCCGAAGCAGCAGCGCCAGGCAGTGACTGCACATGTTGACGTCGACGTTCAGCCACCTCTGCCTCGGCTGCTGCTTGCCGCGGCTTGATCTCATCTGTCTTGGCGTTGAGCTCCGCGAGCTGTTTGACATGCTCCTCCAGCTCACCCTTGACCTTCTCGGGTTTCGCCGACGCCCGCACCAGCCGATGGCCCACGTTGGCGCGCTGGGTGATGCTCGGCTTCCTGCTCTCGATCTCGGCGCGCGCCATCTTGAGCTTCCCCTCCAGCACAATGCGCGCCTCTGCTGTGTCTTCACATCTGCCGCAAGCTTTGATGGCCAGCTCGAGCTCCCGGGCCCTCGCCAATAGTCCATCCTGTTCATCTCCTCCACTGCCATTGGACTGGCTGCCTGGCGCCGAGCCGCCGCCCCGGGTGCCGGCTGCACGGTGCTGCTTGCCATCGCCCATGAGCTGGTCGATCCGCTTCTGCATGGCCGCAATCTGGGACTCCAGCTTGGTCTCGCGCTTGGGCCCTGCAGCGGGCAGTCGCCCTTCAGGGGGGTCAGCGCGATCACGGCCCCCACCGCCAGCACGGAGCGCCTTGGCGCGCTGCAGCACGTAAGCGGGGGCCCTCGCTCCGCAGCGGCATCGCAGCCTGCGCGCCCAATGGCTGGTGAGCCCGCAGCCCTGGCATGCCCAGAACGGAGTCTTGGGCCCACGGACCACGTCTCCTCCATGGAGACCGCTGATGGCAGCGGTCGAAGCCCTCGGTGCGCCGAGGGATGGAAATGCTCCACCAGGAGCTCGCTGAAAGAAAACCTGAAAGCACGGGGGCCTCGAGCCGCCCCCTTGGCTGCAATCGAGCTCCAACGACGGAGGGCACGTTGGAACTTGCGCCAAAATGGCTACGGTATATTTTTTATCATTATTATCAGTTCTCCTTGTTATTATCACTACTATTATTCTGATTATTTGTTTTCTTTTTTTTGGGGGGGGGGCGGCGGTGGAAGGTGAGCGCCCCTTTCTTTCTCTCTCGCCCGCCCTCGTCCCCTCCCCGCCCCCACCCCTCCAGAATCGGGTTTCCATCGCCCTCCCCCCCCCCAGAAAGAGAAAGAAAACAACAATAAATTAAAAAAACCCGGGATCGCTCCGCGGTTTTTTGGGGGAAGGAGAAGCATGTACACGATTTTGGGGGATGGGGGAGGAGGGCATTGGGTTCGGATCGCCTTGGCATTGCGATGGCACGTTGGCGCTGCTTCGGCATTGCGCTGGCGAGAGTTACTCCCTTCGCAAAAGGAGTTCAATTGAAGCCCTCCACAATAGGAGTCCTGTTAAAATCTACCGAAAAGGACTGCCCCCATTCGCATTGCATTGGCGTTGGGTTGTGATCGCCATGGCGTTGGTTTGGCATTGCGTTGGCGCTGCGTTGGCATCGCGCTGGCGAGTCCTGATCCGGCGCTCCATAGGACACGTCTTACTAATCCACCCCAACAAGAAGGGTGCCTAGCGACCCCGCACACACGCAAGAAGGCTGCACATTGACATCCTCCACAGAAGGATTGAGAAGGATTGCAATCGAAGCCCATCACATGAGGATTCCGAATGACATCCTCCAAACATGGGTCCGCAATGACGTCACCCCAGAAAGGTTTCTCCTTCAAAACACCAAGAGAGGATGCCCACAACTGGAATTGGTTTAACAGTATGTTGGCATTGCGTTGGAAGTGCGCTGGCAGTGGCATTGCGCTGACGAATCCTAATGTCTCCCTTCGCTGAAGCATTCCTGTCGCAAACCCCAGAAGAAGGATTCTCATTGAAATCCACTATAAAGGATTGCCCCCTACGACACTGCATTGGCATAGGATTCGAATCGCCTCGGCATTGATTTGGCATTGCGTTGGCACTGCTTGAACATTGCGCTGGCATGGCGCTGGCAAGTCCGAATGCCTCCCTTCGCAGAAGGATGTCTATTGCACCCCCCCCCACAAACAGGATTCTGATTGAAATCTAAAACAAAGGATTGCCCCCGTTGGCATAGGATTCGGATCGCCTTGGCATTGATTTGGCATTGCGCTGGCACTGCTCTAGCATTGTGCTACCGAATCCTGATGCCCCCCTTCGCAGAAGGATTTCTCTTGAAACCCTCCACAAAAATGATTCCTTTTGAACTGTACCACAAAGGATTGCCCCCAAACGACACTGCATTGGCATCGGATTTGGGATCGCATTGGCATTGCGCTGGCATTGCGTTGGCACTGCTTTGGAATTACGCTGGCAGCGCGCTGGCGAGTTCCAACGCTTCCCTGCGCAGATGGATCCATATTGCAACACCCAGGATGGTTCTTATTGAAATCCACCACAAAGGATTGCTCCTATTGGCATAGCATCGGCATTGTATTGGGGTCGGCTTGGCATTGGTTTGGCATTGCGTTGGCACTGCTCTAGCATTGCGCTGGCGAATCCTACTGCCCCCCTTCGCAAAAGGATTCCTATTGAAACCTTCCGCGAAAAAAAGAATTCCTTTTCACAAAGGATTGCCCCCAACGACATTGCATTAGCATCGGATTTGAAATCGCAATGGCATTGCGCTGGCATTGCGCTGGCATTTCGTCGGCACTGCTGTGGCATTGCGCTGGCGAGTTCCAATGCCTCCCTTCGCAGGAGGATCCCTATTGCAACCCCCAGAAGGTTTCTTATTGAAACTTACGACAAAGGAGCACGGTCCTCGAAATTCCAGCCCCATGCCGTTTGGCACAAGGCTTGAGTTTCGAAGACCATGCTCGGGGGGGCAGTTTGTCTTTGAAGAGGCTAGCATAACAACTGAACAGTTTCAGCAACGAGTGCAAGGAAAGAGACAAAGAGATCGAGACAGAACGCGAGATGACGAAACAACGAGAGACGCAGATCATGACGAGGTCACGGCGAACGGAGCATTGCAAGAAAAACAGCAACAGTTAAATCTGAAGGAGTGTTCCACTCGATACGAAAGCAAAACATGTGAAAGCGACGATGTACTCCACAATCCCCCGGCCTCAAAGAATCATGTTTTTTGCTCGGCGGGTCGAGAGCGGGCCTCTTCCGGTTAAGAGCTAGGCGGGGCGCGCGAAGCACTAATTGGGGAGACAGGGCGCGGCCGGGCGGGGCCTCAGGCGGCCGGAGGGCGGGACGGGGTGCAGGCGGTGCTGAGGAGCTTGCACAGGAGACCGAACGCCTTGGACAGGAGCCGGAGGCGAAGTCCCGGAGGGTGAGCGCTGTGGTGTTGCCGTCGACGGCCTCAAATAGTCACAGAAGCCCCCGAATCGCCGCATGACCCGCCCAAAACGCCCAAGATGGCCCCCCGTCGGCGGAGGCAGCGCACAGGGCGCCCCAAGAGGCTTCCACAGCAGCCTTCCCAAGAGGGCTCCCAGAGGCCAAAGTCATTGACGTTACCTGGGTCTTGACATTGCTTGATCGCCTTTTCGGCATCCCGAAGCTCCAAGACATCTCAGGAAACCCCCTAAGACCGCCACAAAACTGCCGCCCAAGAGGTCTCCAAAAGGGCCCCCAAACGGCCCCAGAGGGCCCCAAAACGGCCAAGAGACCTCGAAGACGGCCCAAAAGGCCCCTGAGACGGCTCCAAGAGGGGGCCCAGGCCCGAACGGGGGACCCGAACGGACAGTTCGAGACCTCGGCCCCAGACGGCCCCCAAGAGGCTCCCAAGAAGCCCCCAAGAGGCCCCAAAGAGCCCCAAGAGGCCCTCCAAGAAGCCCCCAAGAGGCACCAAGAGAAGCCCCGAAACTGCCCCCCAGAGACTCCCGCGAACGCTCCGAAAAGGCCCCTGAGAACGCATCACTGAAGACTCTGACCCACAATCCAGGCACGGTGACGGGATGGGCCAAGAGCTATTCGATACAGATTCAGCCGCCCCCACGTTCGATGAGCCCCCCCCCGAAGCGCATCCGCACCCGACAGCACGTACCAAATGCACGCATACAGGACGAATGCGCGATAGCATCTCCCTGCGCACATGTGTGCTTCGTTGTGAAGATTCGGCCGCCTACATGTTCGATATCTCCACCTGCAGCCCACGCGCATGAAAACATGCGTTAAATGCACGCACGCATGCTGGACACGTTCCCCTTGCGTGCTTTTACGTGTGACATCAGCCGCCCCCTGTTCGATATCCCCCTCGGCGAGCACACGCGTGAAAACATACACCAACTCCACGCATGTTGGATACCCTCCCCGGTCAAACGGAGTTGGCATCCACGCGCGTACACGTGCCAACTTCACGCGTGCCAGACATATGTCTGAAACGTACCATCCCCTCCGCACACGTACTTGCACGTGCGATGGCTACATTGCCCCATGTTCGACACCTCGTATTACCGCCATCACACGGAGAAACAATTGTCAAACAAACGCGTGTCATACGCATGTTGGATATAGGCATCCACGCAGGTTTTGCAAGCGTGAATAACTTAATCAATCGATGGGCGATTGTGGATGTATGCCTGGAATCTGGGAGTAGGTATCGAATATGGGGCTGACGGATTGTTTAAGAAGGGTCCGACACCTCCATATTCGTCATCACCCCTTGGCGCCCACACGCAAGAAACCACGTGCCACACCCACGCATACCAAAAGCACGTTCGGTACCACCGCTGCGCGCAGGTATTTGTAAGTGTGAGGAATCCGTCGGCCCAGTTTCCAATACGTGCCCAAACACTTAAACACAAACACGTCACGCGCACGCGTGCCACACGCTCTTCCCGCGGTGGAAGCTCTCGCACCCCTCCTGTCCTCTGCGACCGCTGCTCCCTGCCATGTGCTGCTCTTGCAACCGGCCGATGAGTTTGCCTTGAGCCCTGGGCAACTTGAGCGCGCGAGCGGATTGCCTCTGACGCGCCGCGACGTAACACAAATGTTCGGTACCCCCCCCCCCGCACCCACCCCAGCATGCGTAACCCTACGCCCCTGACAATACAACCCGGGGGATAATAAAGGTCGGGGTCCGTGGGAGGATAATAAAGGTTTCCCAGGAGATGACGATGATGATGGTGATGATGATGGTGATGATGATGATGCTGCGAATGATAATGATGATGGTCCCGGCCGCCTCTCTACATCCTCGATCTTACGGTGCTTGGCGCTCCTCGAGATCTGTCACCTAAAGCTTTCCTGCGCTCTGGAGGTCCTTGGCGCTCCTCGCCAGGAAACCTCTCTTGCGAACCACCTCGAACAAATCGCCCCATGCGAGGCTGAGAAAGTGAGCCTCCCATAGCCCTGCTACGCTTTCGTGATATGGGAAAGCTGAAATGGTGAGTCGCATAGCCCTGCCACACATTCGTGACTTGCGACAACTGAATATGTGAGACCCCCATTGCCATGCCACGCGTTTTGATGATGTTGTTAATCAACCTAACAAGATAGCAACTTCGATTCGCAACTTTCCGCCGCGATAATAACGTTCGGCCTTGCCGCCCCTCTCCCCACCAACTCTGCACTGGCTGGGGATAACAAACTATCAGGGGGAAAAGGGCGGGATGAGTTATTATCCAGGGGTCGGGGCTACTTTCACGTGCGAAGAATCCGCCCCTCGTGAACGGATGTTTCTCCGCGCGCTCCCTCGAACGTGTGAAGAATCCGCCGCTTTCATGTTCGATTCTCCCCCTTAGCACCCGCATCGAGGACGCACTGACCCAGGTCAATGCGAACCAGGGTCAGTCAGGCTTTTCAAGATTCTGCAAGACCCTGCGGGATCCTGCACGCCAGCCCGAGTCAATGCACCCCTGGCTCTGCAGAATCCTCCAAGATCGGGCGCTCTGGCTGACCACCGTTTGCATTCATCCCCGTCTCAAGGCTCCCGACCGCACGTGTGAAAACGCGTGCTGGCTGCACGCGTACTGCCCGCATATTGAATACCATCCGCGCATGCACTTTTGCGTATGAAGATTCCGCTGTCCCCATGCTCGATATCCCTCTTAGCGCCCACACGCGTGAAGACACTTGCCAAAAACACTTGCGCAAGACGCATGTTCCATCCCCCTTATCTTCGCACCTAAATAGTTGTTCTGCGCAACGTGTCAAGAATATGTTGCCCCCCTGGGCGACCTTGCATCTACACGCGCGCAGACAAATGCCAAAGGCACGCGTACCAGACGCATTCTGGCCGCTCTCCTCTCCGCACACGAATGATCACGTGTGGTGAAGCCGCCGCGCAGGTGTGAAGGTGCCCAGGGACACGTACACAAATAGACACGACGCTCAATATTCGCATAGTTTCCATACCTTCTGAATGTTCGTCTTCCCCTCCACGTCCCATATGTTCCATTCGCCATGGGGATCGACGATTATTTGTGCCTGTGTTTGTTTCCCGCCTGAAGATGACCGATTCTGCCGCCTGGCGCCCGCAGAAAACACCACACACCAAATGCACGAGTGCCATACGCACGTCCTATCCCCTCCCCCTTCCCGTGCTGCACGTGCGAGGACCCCGCTGCCCCCACCCCCACATTCGCTTCCCACCTGCGTCCTGGGAGCCCTGGTGTCCACACCTTCGCCGAATGCACATGCCACCCACACTCGCGCCCGACGCGTGTTCGACCCGCCCCCGTTTTGGACGAACGAGCACCGCTTCCGAGACGCGCGCGTCTTCGCAACAAGCAAAGACGCTGTTTTATCCATCCGTCGAAACAGTAGGTAGAACAATGAAGTAGAAAGGCGGATAAAGTGGATCGGGCTCGGGCCCGCCCAGGCAAGAACACATAACAATTAGCACGTGCCGATTCTTGAAGTAGGAAGTGCGAGACGGGGATTGATCCATATCCACCACCTGGAAACCGACGTCATGGGGACCAAGCGGGCGGTGGATATGGACACAAGTTGGCTCCTGGGGCCCCGAATATATCAATAGCCACCGACTCTCGAGGTCAGCGAAAATCCATCCTCCAGGAGGTACTCATGTATAAAGCACCCCCTCCGAGGAAGGCGCTTGCTTGCAGTAGATTGGGTTCTGGGAATCCACAAATGCAAGAAGTTCGCGTCGTGTCGACCCCGGCGTTGATTCCTACCACCGCGGGGATCGCTCAGCCTTCATCGATCGGCCGTTCCCCAAGCGTCATATCGCTCAACCGCCGCCGATTATGTGTCGCTGGCGGCGCTTAACATCGGGCGCCGGCGGCGGGGTCGCCATTTGTCGACACGACACGAACCTACCGTACCTACTTTCAACCACCCCTGTAGTTTTAAGTCGGGCGTGTCCCCCTAAAGGGAATTTTGGGCGAAATGTAAAACATAGTCTAAACATACCCCCCAAATACAAAAAACATCAACAAACATGTCCCAGACTATTTGTGTACTATGTTTTGGGTATTTATTATTTTTCGTCGACAATCCCCCTTTAGGGGGGCAGGCCCGACTTAAACCTACCGTACCTACTTTCAACCACCCCTGTAGTTCTGCGGTCCCGCGGCCCGAGGGACGGAGAACAGGCCGAAGGCCCTTCACCAAGAGAAAGCCAACAGCTCGGGAGGCCAAACACACAGCAGCCCTGCAGGCAGGGTCGAGAGCACGACATCGACGACGACGACGTCGTCGTCGTCAGCCCTGGGCTCGCGCAAGCTCCGTGACCACCACGAGGTCTCCCTCGTGGATTTCCGCGACCATCTCGCCGCGGCGGGACTCCCCTAGCGCAGGCGCAGGAGAGGGAGGGAGGGAAGGACGGGGGGGAATGGAGGGAGAGGCGCCCTTCTCACACTCACGGCAAGCGGTCGAAACCCAGCAAGGATGATGACGAGACACAACAAGATAGAGATGGAGCGACGGCAACGTAACTACCGTCTGCGAGATGCTATACAGCTCCATGTTTGAAGCACGGTGCTCTGCCCGTGAAGGTCCAGCGTAGACCACGCGTACTGAGACGACAATGGTCCTTTCCACAGCACATCTGGTCTTTTTCATGAGACGACACACTCCTTGGGTAAACATCAATACAGGCGGTGCCTCGTGGAATTAACGGTTCGAAAAGCTCTTGGATCTGAGAGCACTGCTGCCGAACACGGCGGGCGAATCACTCAAGGACACAATGATCCTGCGGAAGGGAAGACACCAAGCATGACCGTTAGTCCCTAGCCAGTCCGTTCCATCGAATACCTTGGTGTGCCTTCCCAGGTGTGGATCGTGCAGTCAATGCCTTGAGTAGGTCGATCATGCCCACCGTTGTGGATCCTATGGCATGTCTTGGCCCTGTCGTGAGAGTGCCAACTTCACACCTGAGTCGTTGCATCGGAACTGTGGGACAGCCGAGGGTAAAGAGCCACGGAAACCGATGCCAAGCCTCCTCTGAACGGTGCCCCCCCCCATGACTCAGCTAAGTGCCCGAGACAGGCTTTACCAGCAGCTTTCATCCTTCTCCCCTGCTCACCCCACCCCTCAAAGACCACGTGACCACCCCTGTGTGTGCACGTGATCCCCCCGCGGCCAGTGGCCAGAGCATCGATCAGGGAAGGGGAGCGGATGATCATGAGCATCGTCGGCTGCCCATGGCCGAGATGGCCGCCTGGTGCGCTGAAAGGGTCCGGCGAGGTTTCGCCACGTTGCCAACCGTGGCCGCCTCGTAGCCACCTCGTGCGCTTGGTGTATCTGGCGAGGTTTCGCCATGTTGCCGCCCGTGGCCGTCTCGCTCTTCCATGAAAGTAATGTCTGCTTCGTGTCCCTCGGAATTGTGTAAGCGGCTTGGGATAAGCCAGGGCGGCCCTGGACGGGATCAAAAACGCTGATGGCCAAAAGAGGCAGGGGAAATCCAGGAGGGTGTCCCAGCCCGTGGGCCCCCGTCGCCCGTAGGGTGGTAAGGAGGTCCAGGGGGAGGAACCAACGTCTCACTCAATCGATCTCATTCTCGATCTCAGTATCGACCTCACCATCGATCTCACGATCAATCTCACAATCGATCTACATATCGATATCAATATCGATCTCACTATCGATCTCGCTCGATCGATCTCACTATCGATCTAACGATCGATCTCACGATCTATTCCACTACCCCTCTGACTATCGATCCGACGACTGATCTCACTATCGATCTCACTAGCATTATCACTATCGAGATTATTATCGATCTCACTATGGATCATACTACCGATATCACTAGCAGTATCAAGATCGATCTCACTATCGATCTCACATAATGCTATCGATCTTACTAGCGATATCACTAGCGATCTCACCATCGGTCCCACTATCGATCTCACTTTCGGTCCAACTATCGGTCTTACTACGGCACACCACCAGCGGGACACCTGCGGAACACCCCCGGTCACCGCTGGACAACTCGGGGGGGGGGGGCGGTCTTTTGGCCCGGCGGCGCCCTAGCCAGAGGAGGATTCAGTCCTCTCGCCCGCCCACGCAGCTTCGCCTCCCCCGCACGCTCGAGAAAAACCCGAAACCGACTTCCCGATGGGGCGCTCTCCGTGTCACTGCAATATTTCCCCGTCACCTCCGATTAATCCAGAATGAAAGAATTCACTGTTTGGAGTCCGCGCAAGCCACGTTCTTTAGGCAGCTGTTGCTCGAAACGAGATGTGAGGACGAGGAACGATGGATGAACGACAAAGGAGGATAATCTTACTGAGGACAACTCGGAGGATGGACAGACCTCCCTTTAGTAAAACGTGGTTTAGTGAAAACGACCTGAGGCCCAAACCTGGCGGGCGCAAGCCTGGAAAATAACCGCCACGGCGCCCTCTCGAGAACCGAAAAGGACAATTCACTAATCGACGTGTCACTGTTGGGGGTTCTGTCCACCTCCGAATAACTAAGAGGATCCTGACATCCTCGCGTGCAGAACAAAAACGACAATATGTGTTTGCAACGCTCGGCCTCTCTGGACACGTGCCTGGCCCTGGACTGCCAAGCAGCGCCCCATGATGAGAAGCTGGTACGGTCCCGGGAAGGGGGTCTGGACCCCTAGGTAGCCACATCGCACAACAAAAACAACGACGTCGGATGTCTGGGACCACCCCCTCCTCCTCCCAATCCTCCCACTCCAGGTTCCACCCTCCTCCACTACCTCGCCAACCTCCTCCTCCGCCAACCCCCTTCTTTCTCCTCCTCCTGATCCTCCTCCTCTTCCTCCTCCACCTCCTCAGGCTCCTCCCCCAACAATCTCATCCTCTTCCTGCTTCCCCCCCGCCTCCTTCGTCCTACTACTCCCCCTCCACCACCACGTCTCCCACCTCTTTCCTCCTCCACCAGCTCCAGCTCCAGCTCCTCCGCCTCGATCTTCTCGTCGTCGTCCACCTCCTCCTGCTCCATCCTCGGCCTTTCACCGCGTGCCCGCTCGTTCCCGGCCACCGTGGGCGGCAGCGCACTGGGGCTCCTCAAGGGGTGCTTCGTTCTAGGCGAGGCGGCGGCGCGGCCGGCCACGGGGCGGCATCGCAGGCCTGGCTGGGCGCAGAAGTAGGAGGACGACGAGGAGGACGAGGCGGAGGACGAAGAGGAGGAGCAGGAAAAGGAAGCGGAGGGCGAGATGGGCCCCCCGCTCCGACGGGAGCCTTGCTATGGCCCTTGCCGCGGCCCTTGCCGCGGCCCTCACCGCGGCCTTGGACCGCTGCCCTACCCGAGGCCCTGGACCGATGCCCGTTCCGCGGCCCTCTCCGCGGCCAGGCAGGGCTTTGGAAGGAGGGCAGGGGGGGGCCAGAGAGCCA
>CAUYUJ010017305.1:757500-845000 GCA_963575745.1 Prorocentrum cordatum
ACCCGCGGCGCGATGTTTCCGAGCCGCCATGAGTTTGGGAGGCGACAGCGACGACGAACACGACGACGCTGCTGACGACGGCGACGACAACGACGACGACGACGGCAACCGCGACGGCAACTGCGACGCCGACCGGCAACGCCGACGCCGACGACGTCGACGACGGCGACGACGACTGGGGCGCTGGCGACACGACGGCATCGACGACGACGGCGACGGGGACGACGACGATTGGGACGCCTGCGACAGCGACGGCGACGACGAATGGCGGCGACGGCGACGACGACGGCGGCGACGACGGCGGCGGCGGGCCGTCTTTGGCCCGGCCGCCGCGCTCCCCACCGCGGCCGGCCGGCCCCTACCGCGCGCGCGCGGCAACGGCCGCGCGCCCGGCCGGGACCGCACGGCCTGTCGGAACCACGCGCGGGCTGAAGGGGGGGGTGCTGATCGCGGCGACGATGGGGATGATGATGATGATGATGACGACGACGACGACGACGACGACGATGATGATGATGATGATGATGACGAAGAAGACTACGATGGTGCTGATGATGATGGTGTCGACGGTAATAACGATGTTGATGATGATGGTGATGATGATGAGGGTTCATTGTGACGCTTACGCTGTTGACGATGATGCTGACGGTGATGGCGATGGCGACGATCATTATGATGATGATGATGACGGCGGTGATGCAGATGGTGCGGGTGATGATGGTGGCGGGGATGACGATGATGGTGATGATGATGATGATGATGATGATGATGATGACGTTGAAGATGAGGATGATAGCGATGACGATGACAATAACCTCGATGAAGACGGCGACGATCACGATGACGGTGGTGATGACGATGACGGTGACAGAAATGATGATGACGAAGATGATGGTAATGATGAGGACAATGATGATGTTGGTGGCGGTGGTGACGATTCTTCCCGCGCAACGCTTGGATGACAGAACGGCCAACGCGCCCAGGCTCGAAAAACAGGCCAACGAGCACGCTGGAGAAGCTCCGCGGCTGAACACCGAGCAGGCAAAAGCCGAGGGGGCATGGCGGCGATCGATCGATCGCAGCCGAGACCATGTATTTGTTTGAGCTCAACGCTCCACAGTCAACAAAATTGCGCTAGCAGCGGCGGCTGCAACGAGAAAGAACACGGGCGGAGACGCGGCTTGCACTTGTCCCGAATTGGCGCGGGAGCACGGGCAGGCAATTTCAAAAGAGCGAGACTGAGCAACCGCGCCCTGGCCGCATCAGGTGCGCCTCGCAGAGGCGAGGACCGTCGCAATGACTGGCGGTTTCGCTGAGCGGAAGCGAAGGAGCAGACAGGCGCGAGAGAGGTGAAAGAGGCCTGGGCGGCAAGGCGGACGGCGGGGGAGCGGTGGCAAGAAAGGGGGGGGGGGCGAAGGACACGGCTGGCACAAGTCCCGACCACAGCACAGGCAAACAAAAGTTCGGGAGCACTGAATGCCCGACCGTTTGCGCGGACACTCTGATCTCAGGGCGACGCCGCGCGCGCAGCCGAAGGCGGCCCTCAAAGATCTCTCCAGGACAGGCCCCCCGAAGCGCGGTGGCGACTCTCAAGGGTGAACGAGTGTGCGCGAACAACTCCAGTAGAGCGCACAATGCAAGGTCCCTGACCCCATCGGAAGCCTGACCGTCAACGCAGCAAACTGTCGGGAACGGGCCAGCAAACTCGAGCGGGAAACGGGGGGGGCCAAGAGGAAAAGAGAACGTACACATCAGGACATTGTACATAGTGGCACAGGTCGTCCTGGGCTTTCTGGCAGTCAGATAGACACGGTTTCGGGCGAGCGTGGAGCCTGGCAGAGGTCCAGAGTCCCCGACAGAGGGTTCGAATGCGGCAACCAGAAAAACATAAACACCGAATTGCAGAGTGAATGAAACCGCATTGCTAGCACGAGAAAACGGACATGAGCAGGGAGGGGGGGCATCCATCTCAGAACTCGTCGGTCAATATCGGCCTGACTCTGCGCGGGGCCTATGTTTGTGGATGCCATGACAGTGGGCGCTGTACCAACCCTATCGTTGAGTTAAAGATGTGATTTCAATGTGTAAACCATGTCCTAAACATGTTTCTACACATTTAAAACATTTTTGACATATTTTTTAAACATCTGGAAATTATTTGGCATCATGCTTCCTCTCCATTACGACTTCTACAAGCCTTTGTCACATCCAAGTGCACGTGCGAGCTCAGCTTGGGGATCCAGAAGCGGGGCAGCCGGTTTGATCTGACAAGCCCTGGGCAAAGGCTGATAATTATCCGACATGTGGGACACGATGGAATCGGCATCTCTGTGGCAGCCACATGAGAATGCGGTCGTTTTGAACAAGGCCCTAAGGTTCTCCTGGAAAAGCCTCCAAGCTTTCGTGTCCCGGGCGTTGCCGTGCGCCGCGGGCCTGGCCACTTGCAAGACCGAGACGCACTGAGCATTGCACACGGCAGCTTTCAGCGTCCTCATCACGTTTCCTGCGAAACTGAATCTGGGTCCTACATGCAAAATATCGCAAGGTTACCTGTCCTCAAGTTGCAGCAGGCGCGAAATAGGGCGACGAAACTGAAACACACAGCCCAGAGCTAGGATCGTTCGGACGGTGCACGCCACAATGGGCTCGGCCAGCCCAGCCGGATTTTGCATGCCCGACGAAAGATTGCCAACCGGACTGGAGAGCGAATGCAAATGCGCTTCGGGGCCCACACTAAACCCAAGATGCCGGCACCATTTAACCGCCGAGAAAAGTTCACAGCCGTTGCCGGACATAGCTAAGCGGGCCGGAAGCCCTCGCAACTAAGTCGGATACCGGAACAAAACAAAACGCTTACCAATGTGCAGCACAAGCCCCGCAGCCGCCGACGACATGCAGAGGGCGTTAAACAGCGGAGCCAACTCGATGAACAAATTGACCAACCAGAGCACGAGGTCGTCGTGGACCCTCAAAGATATGGGCGCGCTACCATCGACAGACTGAGTTCATAGACAGCGCAAACGGCAACACAGATGCAAGGCATCCCTGGCGAACACCCCGCCCAACTGAAAACGGGACCAACACCGATCTTCCGACGTGGAACATCGCGACGTAATCATTGTAGAGGTTAGAGGAACACTTCGCGATCCAACGCGGAATGCCCATCGCACTCAAGACGGAGAGAAGCCAGGCGATGACCAGGCTCGGGAGATCTTCTGTGAAGTCAGTGGTTACTTTAGCTGGCGCGTGACGCCCTCCGACCGCTGCAAAGACTCCATCACCTTCTGAATCGATCGTGTTAACCAAAATCGATCGCCCCGCAACTCCAGTCTGACTGTCCAAGATAGAACGTTGACCAAGCAGGGAAAGAGAGAGAGAGAGAGAGAGGGAGAGAGAGGACGAGCAAGAGCAGCAGCCACCAGCTTACAAGCATCGCATCCCATAAAAACTGCAAGGCTGCAGGATGGTTTCCTAGATAGCGTGGCGGACACATCATTGGGATGATGGGCCCTAGCCAGAAACGCTATCAGCATCTTGTGAAAGCCGGGAGTATTAGGGTCTTCGGGGTGAGCATTGCAATGCCGATGATGCAAATTCACAGCCTCCTGAGCTTCTGAGAAATTCCAGCAAACGCACGGCGGCCCATCGCTACCAGCCATCGAGTCACCCGCCGACTGCACCAGCCGAGCAAGCCCCTCACGATCGAGGGCACACGCCAAATCAGGAAACACACCCGAAGCTTGTCTCTGGGCCCCGCTCTCTTTTCAACTCGGCGAAACGTGCCAAAGAAGTCGGCGCGGACGGACGCCTCGCCCTGCTCGGGCCAGCCGGCAAAGAAAACGCGCAGGGCTGCACGGTCAAGCACAGGCCATTGAACAGAGCATTCGGTTCAAAAAGCAGCTTCAAGGCAATGGCCAAGCGCGAATGTGGCGGAGGGCAGGCCACGGGTGCACTTCACCGATGGAGGCCGCGGGGCGCAAGACAAATCCGTGACAAGCACTCTCGTGTATCTGGGCCCCGCTCTCTTGTCAACTCAGCGAAAAGCGTCTCAAAGAACGCGGCGCGGGCGGGCGGATGCCTCGCCCTGCTCGGGCCAGTTGGCAAGATAAACGCGCGGGGCTGCGCGGCCAATCACTTGCCATTGAACAATGCACCCGGCTCGCAACATAGCTTCCCATATCGCAGCCCGATTCAAGATTGCTTTCCCTCTCTCTCTCACACTCTCCTCGTTCTCTCTCGCAGCGGCGTGCAGCGCGGCGGCTAGATCTTGGCGCGAGCCTCTGGGATATGGCCCTGCGTTTTCTGTCCAGGTGAAGATTCTCGTAGGGAGGCGCCCAGACAACTCCAAGCGCGGCCCCCCTGAATGCGAGCGCGCGCCCCTGCCGCAACATAGCCGATTATGAAGCCGACGTCTCAATGCGGGCAAGCGGCAAGCGCCTGACGTCTCAATGCGGGCATATTCCACATGACGCTGCCGCGCGGGTTCTCGAGGAACCACTGCTTCGTTCCCGGACAGAACACCTGGGCGACGCAACCCGAATGGAGGCGCCTAAGGTGCCTGCGTGAATTCACGCGCAGTCGGACATCACAACATGAAAGGCGGCACAGACCCGCCCCAGGCGTCGCATCTGCGCCGCCGTCGCGAGGCGCCTCGAGATGCCACCCCGAAAAGCGGCCGCCGGCGCCGCCCCCACTTGGCGGCCGGCCTCAAGCGCCCCCCGCGTCGGGGGGCCCCTTTCGGGTAGCCCCGTCTGCCCTCTCAGGGGTGGCGCGGCGGGCCCGCGCCCGCTGTGGCTGGCCAACCGCGGGGCGAGAGTCTCTCTCGCAGCCCCGTCGAGCTGCGGTGGCGATCGGGCTGCCGACCCGCCTGTTTTCCTGGGGCGCCACGAGGGCGCCCGGCGGCGCAGGTGCCTTCTCAAGAAACTAAGGAATATGACTGTTTGAAACTCCGATCTAGTGGAGCGTTGCCTTCAACAGCCTACTCCCACGACACAAGGCCTCGTGCGCATTTTCCGTCAAACTGCCTCGGGCGGCGACGCCCCAAAGATCGTTTGTGGCACCGACGAAACGGGCTCTCACGCGCGCGAGCGAGAAGATGGTGCGTTCTGTGGCCAGGGCAGCCCCCGAGATAAGCCCACGGCGAGCATCTGGCACAATGAACCTCAGAACAACACAACGAGTGAGATCAAGCATGCCATCGCGCGGCGTGCCCCACAGCAGAGCATCCTGACCGAGGAGCGCAAATTCTTCCCCGACGCCGCCGCAAGCGGCTGACCGAAGGATCGCAGACGAACTCAGCAAAGCAAGGGCGCCTCTCTACAGCGGATAAGGTCCCCGAGTCTGTCGTCGGCCACCTCGAACTGCGCCGTCTGCCACGGGGGCAACAACGAAGCCGAGGACTCCAGCCGCGCAGCATTCTCGCACCTCTTCGGGGGCAACTCGCACAGCCAGCCGCCCCGCTTCTAAGTGGTCGCGGTGGCGGCCCTGCAGGTCCAGGGGCGCCCCCAAGTTCCCGCGCTGGCACAGCGCGAGGCGGCCGAATTGCAGCCTCTCCCTGGCCCTGCTGAACGCCGCGACAAGCTCTGAGTAGCTGCGCGCGAAGAGGCGGCTCTCGGGGGACCCCTTGGCGACGTGCGAGATTACCTTGAGCGGCCAAGGATAGATGCTGCTCGCGAGGCTGATCCCTTCGTCCTGCATTTGGTTCTTCCGTGTGGCAACTCGCGTTCCAGGAAAGAGGATCACTGACCAGTCGCCCGATGCCCCACTCACAGGCTTCACCAAATCCTGGCGTTAAATGACGAGCGCCTCCCCAGGTCTGTGGCAAGTCACAACCGCCCGGGGAATGCGGGGGCCCATCAGCCAGCGGCCATGGCAGCGCAGGTCATATATCAGCAGACAATCACGCGCACCACGGGGTTCCGCGAGCGCCGAATACAGCGACGGCGCCAGCCCTTGAGGCATCTCCAGGCCCGGGGGGGGGCGGGACGAGCCCAACTTCCCATGTTGAGGCTGGAAGTGTATCAGAGCTTACACCAACGCGTCCCCACGGTTGGGTTTGTAACCTGCTTCGTAGAGCTCGTTCATGCAGCGCGCGAAGAGCGGCGTCCACCGCGCTGGCCGCGACGAGCGGTTTTCCGCCCGCGGCAGCGGTGAAAGTCTCCAGCCCCCGGCGACGCCGCAGCTCCGCACCTTGCCTCGCGGTCGAGCGCTCCAGCAGCGCCAGTCCTGCTGGCGTCGAGGGGGGGGGGGGGGGGGGGGGGGCGAGCGCCCGCGAGACCGCCGCCGCCCAGCGTCTGGCAGCGCGTCGAAGCTGGCGGATGCGAGCGGCCTCCCTCTCATCGGCCGCCTCGGTCGCGGCGTCGCTTTCTCCGCTGCCCGCGCTCTGGCCGCCTCCGAACGCCTCGAGCTTCTGGCGGGCGGCCCTCTAAGGGGCGCGGAGGCCATGGGCCCGGCAGCCTCTGGGCCGTCTCCTGGGGCGGCGCCGGCACGCGACGCCGCCTCGGCAGCGACTGGGGCTCGCTGGGCCACGCAGTCACCGCCGGCAGCCTGGGCGACAAGACCCGCGAGAGCATGGCAGGCAGCCCTGCCTCGGCGGGCGCGGCCTCGGCGTCGCCGATTGCAGCGGCTGCCAGCAGCCGCCGCCCCCTGGAGCCCATCGGAGTCGGGGTCGGCCGCGGGCGGCGGCGATGGGCCAAACGGGGCCTCCTCGCGAGCCAACGCAGCAAACGTGAATGAAAATAACGGTTTCGCAGGGGGGCCCTCGGGGCTATCGAAGCTGTCGCCTGGGGACTCTTGAGGTCCACGCAGGTGCCCCCCCGGGGCCGACGCGCCCCATGTCCGAGGCCCTGCGGCTTTCCAGTTGGAGCAGCGCTGGGCCTCGTAGAAATGCGCGTAGTTGCTTGCCTGCTAGTTGCCGTTGCCGTGTTGGTCGCGATATCGAGCTCGTTGCTGTTTCGCTTGCTCATCTGCTCGCTGCCCCTGCCATGCTTGGTCTGCCCCGCGCTTGCGTCGTCGCGACATTGATCGCCATTGAATTCAGGCCCGCGTTGTTTCACTCTGTCTGGTCAAAGCTTACGATTTACAGCGCCTGCGCCATCCTCGGCGAGCCCCCCCCCAAAAAAAAAAATCACCGGGGTCTTTTCAGGGTCATGCTTCGGGCCAAAGGGACAGGGCACTTCATCGCTAGGATTAAGCTCACTCGGAACCCGCCTCACGCGAATCCGCTCGTCGAAGGCATGGCAGAACGCGATCGCCCATCGGACGCAAGAAAAACAGCGCATGTAGCTCTCCGTCTGTCCGCGCACAACACCGCGGGACAATTGTCGCCCATGGCGACAAGATGCTCGCCCAGCTGCGGCGATAGACCGCGCTGAATCTCCACCGCTCGCAACGGGGCGCGCGACTCGTACACTAAGATAGTGCCCGTTGCGTTTCGCCGCCCTCTGGCGTCGAGCTCCGCCCAGCGAGAAGATCGCCGCATCCATCTCTTGGAATCTGGGGCCCACTCCCAGCCCGGCTTGGTGGATGGTGCCGTCTTTCTCCTCAAGCTCCTCTGCAGACATACGAACGCCCTCGCCAGTCATCGCGATCCCATTCGCCGCGAAGAATCTCGCTCGGGCTGAATGGCCGCCCGAGCGACGAAAGCGAGAGCGCTCCTGCGCGCGGCCGATGCCCTTCGCGGACTCCAGCTCGAAGAACGAGGCACACGCCGCGTTGCCGCGATCGGGCGCGTCCGAGAGGCAGACCAGCGGGCGCCATGGCAGCGCCCAGTCCCCCCGCAGCAGCGGCACCGGGCCGCGGAAAGCGACCAGCTCCGCTCTGGCGATGGGCCATAACGCGGCGACCTGGTGGTAGTTGGCCGCGATGGGGCTGGAGATGGCGTTGGAGGTTGGCAGCAGGTATCGATTGCACATCGCGCAGTACGCACAATGGCCGAGGACGGCCTCCCAAGCCCAGCCAGGAAGCGCTCGGCAGCTGAGAGCCCAGCTGAGCCCCTGCCGCACCCGCCAGTAACGCTTGGCGGTCAGCCTAGTGCACAGCGCCCTACCGTCCAGCACGCGGCCCAGCGTCTCGCCCCGCCCGGCCTGGAGGTCCGTCTCGTGGGTCCGCAGGCTGGCCGCGCGGCCGCCGCCAGCCCGCCCGCCACTGGCTCGCGGTCGGAGCCGAACGCGCCCAAGTTGTCCACGCACGTGCACTGGGCAACGCCGCCCTCTTCGAGCGCCGCGGCCGGCTTCACCGCCGCGGCGGGCCCGCGGTCGCTCTCGCGGTAGACGGCCTCGCTCACTTCTTGGCAAAAGTAGAGCGACCAGGTGAAGCCCGTGGGCAACGCGGCACAAGCAGGCACGGGGCGGCGGTCAGACGCCACCAAACGACTGCCCACCACAGCGCCCGCCATCCCGTCCTCCAAGGCAAGGACGCCCCGCATGCAGAAGAAACCCGAGAACTGCCTGTCGATCCTGAAACGATGGAAGGCGTCGCCGATGTCGCAGGCACCCCGCGTGAAGTCCAGCGTCGCGCCGAGGTCCGCGTCGAAACCCTCGCCCTCCACCGCGATGCGGGCCAGGCCCGAGGCCGTCACCAGGGATACTCCCGGGGGTGAGGTGAAGTGGAGGTTGCTTCTTCTGGCGTCGATGATCAAACAAAGCTAGTCGTTCTTCTTGGCCATGGAGAAGATGTCAACCTCGTCTCGACGCTCTGACTCATCGAGGCAGAGCAGCATTCCATTGGAATGCAGTAGCTTGATTCAGCGGATGTACAACCTGCAGTTACGAACCAGGTGAAGGTCCCAGTGGAGAGTGATATCACCACGATCCATACGATGACGTAGCGCTTCCTCATCAAGAAGCATCCGACGTAAACCGTCCTCGAGAAAATGGCACTCATGGGCAAGAACGATCTCCAGCAGCCGTGGCCCTCCCACCACGGTCCTATCTGCCCCGAATTGCGAAGACGTCCGGCGTTCCGTCCGGCCGACTCGCCGTAGACATCACTGCGACCGTGAAGCAGCTCTACGAAGGCTGCCCGCGGGGTGGGGGTCGCATGCCGCGCCCCTCTTCTGGGAACCGTTCGAGGAGGCGGCGCAGGCGGAGGAATCCCCCGGAACTGCCCAAAGGAAGGCTTTGGCGGAATGCAAATGGGGGGATCAGTCCAGATGAGGAGAGAGGCGCAACCGAGGTACAAATTGTACCTACGCCCCACGGAGAAGGTACAATTTGTACCGACGCCACGCAGACAAGGTACAAATTGTGTTTTTGACAATGTCCGCGACATGTGCGAGGATGTTAACGGGGGGGAAAAAGATAAAAATTGTACTTGCAACCCGCAGAGAAGGTACACATTGTACCCCAACAAAACGGTACCGGATACTCATCCCCTCATGTCCTGATCCCCCCATCGCCATCTGGCCGAGCACCAGTCGTGGTCTGCCTGATCGCTCACTGGCCCTGCCCGCCCGGCCCGTGCAGAGGCTGACTCCCCCGGGCCTGCGGGCAGCGGCAGGCGGCGGCTCGGCACCCCTGCCTCCGCAGTGGTGCCTCTCGGAAAGAGGCGGAGGAGGAAGGAGGCGGAGGAGGAGGAGGAGGACGAGGACGAGGAGGAGGAGGAGGAGGAGGAGAAGAGAGGGACGACGGAGGCGGAGAGAGAGAGAGGAGGAGCAACATGAGGAGAAGATATGACCATGCTAACCCGAATGAGGACGCATCAACGATGTTGCAATGAACCGTCCGGCCAAGTCGCCTTTTTCAGTTGTCCCTGCATCTCATTATATTCATTGCGGGAAGTGCCCCCTTGAAAGACAACAGTATGAGAATCCCCAATCCTGCCAGAACATTCCTGGAAACTGAACGCTGCGAATCAACGTGCCTGTGGCGTCCTGACAACCTAAGTCGTGCCATGACACAATTCGGGCTACTGCGTCTTGGCTACTGTGTTGACCTTCCCGACTCGCGCAGGAACACAATTTCTGGCAACACAACGTTACGATCCCCTGAAGCTGTTACACCTGTTGAAGACGAATGTGCGCGGCGCAAAATGAGAACAACAGTTTCAAAAGGAGCCGACCTCCATCCCTGAAGCTGTAACGCACTTTCAAGAAACCTCTGCGCGTTGCTAAGGCGAGAGTCATCTGTTGAAAACGAGCCGCACTCCGCCTCCCGAAGCAGCACGCTCAGAGTAAGATGGAGGATCGTATTCGATGCATACATTCCCTCCTGCCACCTCTTCCACCCTCCACGTCCTCTTCCTGCCTCCTCCTGCTAATCCCCAACTTGCTCCATCCAGCTCCGTCTCTTCCTCCTGATCCTTCCTCCTGCTCCTCCTCCTTCTCCTCCTCATCGTCATCATCACCATCGAAATCATCATCATCACCAGCATCATCATCGTCATCATCGTCATCATCGTCATCATCATCAGCATCATCATCAGCACTATCAGCATCATCCTCATCATCATCAGCATCATCATCATCACTATCATCAGCATCACCACCATCATCATCCTGATCCTGATCCTGATCATCATCGTTATCAGCAACATTAGCATCATCAACATAATCACCATCATCAGCATCAGCATCAGCATCATCGGCATCATCATCAATAACAAAAACATCACTCTCTCCTCATGATTCCCCTCCATCCCCCTGCTCATCTGGACTCCTTCGAATTCCCCTCCTCTTCCTCCGCCTTCTCCTCCTCGTCCGCCTCCTCCCCTTCCCCCTCCACTTTGTGCTCCTCCTCGTGCTCCTCCTCCTCCTCATCCTCCTCCTCCTCATCCTCCTCATCCTCCTCCTGGTCCTCCATCGGAGTTGGGATAGTTAAAGCAACGGCAGCCGAAAATCCGTCGACCCTTCGGCGTGTGTCAGACGCTTTTCCGTTTGAGCTGTCATCGTCGTCGTCAGTCCCGATGAAATCGAGAAACAAGGAAAATGAACGTCGTAAGTCGATCCCGTTCCCTTTATCCCTTCCCGGCCGGGGTTGGGGGGTTCTGGTCGGGAGCGGCCAAGAGGGGGGTGCCCAAGAGGGGTGGGTGCAAATCATGACCAGCGGCATGTGCGCGGCCCAGCGGGGGGGGCCAGGGACGTAATGAAATAAGAAGAGGCGCCATGAAATCTGGGGAAATATCATGGCCCACGCCAGGATATCCCCCCCCCCAGTCACCACCCCCCTCCCTTCCGCCCCCGATCTGGGGGCGGTTGGGGGGGGGAACCCGGGTTAGCATACTGCCCCCGCGGGGTGCCAGCGAGTCCCGAGGGGGGTCGCCAGCGAGTGTCCCGGGGAAGGTTTCTGCCTTTCGGGTCGGCGGCAACGGCCGCAAGGCCATCGCAGTAGGTCCCCGGACTGGTCCTGTGGTCCCAACGCCACAGCTTTCCAAGCCGCGTCCAGCCGTGGCGGCGAAGAGGGCCTCGCGAGAGTCAACTGCCGTCCTCTGAACTCGCTCTCCCCTGGCTCCCTTGCCGGCCAACTGCGGGAGCACGGCGGGCTGCCGCAGCGAGGGGCTGCGGTCGGAAGCAGAAGCGCGCGCGTGGCCTCGTCTCGCGGGCTGCGTGATCCTTCCGATCAGTCGGTCATGTGTTTGTCGGGAGCGGCCAAGAGGGGGGTGTCCAAGAGGAGGGGGTGCAAATCATGACCGGCGGCATATGCGCGGCCCAGCGGGGGGCCTGGGACGTAATTAGTGAAATAAGAAGAGGCGCCATGAAATCTGCGGAGATATCATGGCCCGCGCCATGATATCCCCCCCCCCTAGTCATCACCCCCCTCTTTTCCGCCCCCGAGTTTGGCACGAGGAGCACCTCAATGCTGTAGCCACGTCCTCCCGCTGAAGAAGCACGACAGCTACGCAGCGGCACGCGACCAAAGACGACGCCGCGGCCGCCGCCGAGGCACCGAATTACCGAAGACGGCGCGCAGGCAGCGCCCGGGCAGGCTGGGGGGCCGCCCGCGCTGCACGGGGGGGGGGGGGGGCGCGCGCGCCCGCGGTCCTTCTTGACCCCGAGGACCTCGTAGTAGTCCCGTTTCTTCCCCTCGGGCGCGGGGCGAGGCGTGACGAGCGAACCAGAAGCGAGCGGACCCTCCGAGGGCTCCCTCTTCCCCCGGGCGGTCGGCGACAGGGCTGAACATAAACGGTGTGTTTTGCTGTCGTTTGGTGTTCGTTGTCCTGCGCTTTTGTCTCGGATCTGCTGCAAAACGAAGTCGAAACGAAAACGGCCCACGGAATCACCAAAAACACCGTTTATGTCCAGCCCTGGTCGGCGAGATGTGCGAGGTGTGCACAATGACACGAAGGTGCACATTCAGAGGTCCGCGCGGACTCCTCGGATCGGCGCTGCACCTCCGCCGCCAGGGGGGCCCAACGCTCCAAGAAAACACCGCGGACCTCGTAGTCCATGTTGTTCCCCCTCAGGCGGTCGGCGAGATGACCTCCGGCATCCCCAGAAAGACGAACAAAACAAAAACACAGACATGATGTCTCGGAGGTCCGCGCGGATGTCAGAGAAGTCATGTTTATGCAGGTCGAATGACCCCTGACATCCTCGCGTCGTGATAAACTTTTGGGGCCCTCGACAGGGCCTCGCAGTCCCTCTTCTTCCTCTCGGGCGGTTGGCGAGAAGTGCGCAAAAAAAAAAAACAAAAATTCACCTTACGCGAGAAGACATACTAAAGGCCTTGCGACACCCACGCGAGACCTCACGCGGGAAGCTGACGAGCGAGTGTCCGGGCAATCGAACCCGCTCGTCGCTCAGATGACCCCTGACATCCTCGCGTCGTGATGAACATATTCGCCAGAGGGAATATGATTTCGAAACATTCGGCTGCCAATGCCCTCGTTGGGCCCCGGGGCCGTCAACAGAAAAGGCTCGGGGTGAGAGAGCGGCCGGTCCCTGGGAAGTAGTCCAGGTCTCTGGGTAGCCACGCTGGAACACAACTCGCGACGTCGGATGTGTGCGACGATGGGGATGGGGATGTTGAGCGTCGCTGCGACAAACAACGTGTCTTCTGTGTATACATCCCCTCCCCCCCTCGCCGTCCTCCCTCCCCTGTCGACGACAACTCCAGCGCAGGGGGGAACGAATGATCCCCAAGCGATCCCCCCTGTGACTCCATTGAGGGCAAGATAATGGTTAGGTACAAATCCCTATCAACTGACCGAAGACGGAAGGAATATATGCACATACCTGCTTTTATCTAGAGTCACGCTTGGCTCCAGAGTGGAAGGCTCGAGTCGTGAAGCATACCATCGATTCCCAGGCTGACACAACCAACTCCCATGTTGCAAACCAGCAATTATTACCTGGATTGTTCGGGGGCGTCGTCGACGGCCAAGTATGTGATCCGCCCAGATTTCGAGGCCACTCCTGGGAGCGACGTCCAACAACTACGTGGTAGGAGCGCGTTTACTCATCATCGGCCACGACGGGCGCCATGGGGGGGGAAGGGGACGGGAAAAGGGGCATGACGTAACGCCCCCCCCCCGCCGTGCGGCTCCGGCACCACAACCGCGCCCGCGCGCACGACGACGATGCCGACGAGCGACGAGCCACGGGCGACGACGACGACGCGAGCAGCATGCAAAAGGCGATCTGCCCCACAGCACCTGCGTACACCACAGTGCTCGCGTGCACCACAGCGCTTGTATACACCACAACGCCTGCGCACACCGCGACAGATTTTTTTTTTTAATTTTGGGGGGGGCAAAGCCCCGGGATGACGGCAGTGACCGACGCACCCTGCGCGCGCACAGCGCGCGAAGTGCCCGCGGCCGGAGGCGGCGCGGCGGGAGCGGGCGCCGCACCGCAGTGGGCGCAGCGCTCTGCACGCGACACGCCTCTGGCACGAGGGCCGCGGCAGATTCCAGGTATGTGGCGTCACCTGGGACGGCGCTAAGCACCATCCGCCAAGCCGTGCCGCCCCCAACACGGGGGCAGGCCACCAAAACCACTCCCTGGGGGAGGTGTGGGGCGTCACCTGGGGCGGCGCAGCTCGCGCCACCCACCAGGCCGTGCCTCCCCCGATCGGGGGAAAACCACCGCCGCCCCTCCCTCCAAGACAGGCGGCGCGACTCAAGAGTCCCGAGTCTGAGCCCGCCGCCGTCGCAGTCAAAACCTGCTGCTCCTTCCGAAACCGCGCCCAGCAGGAGGAGGCGGCGCAGGGCGGCATGCCCACGATGCCCTTCCTCCGCAGCGCGCCCTGCATCTGGGCCTGCGAGCAGAGGTCAAACATCTCGACGATACCGTCGAGGCCCACCGCCAGCGCGCGCTGGCGAAGGCGGGCCTCGCCGCCGCCGCCGCGCGGCGCAGCTCCGCCAGCTGCAGGCGCGCGAGGGGCAGCAGCAGCAGCAGGCTCCACCGCGCCGCCCACCAGGGCGTCTGTGAACGAGTCGTCCATCTCCTCGTCGAAGTCGCAGTCGTCGCGGTCGCTGCCGAGGGCGCCTCCAGCGGCGACCCTCTCCAACGGCAGGCCTGCGGCGGCCGCAAGAGGAGCTGGGCCGCGGCCGCCGCCTCCGACGCCGCCGTCGGCCGCGCCCGCGGCCTGCTGGGCGGCGGGCCCGCGGCCCGCGCCCCCCGCCACCCTGGCAGCCTCGGCCGCCGCTTCACCACGGAAAAGAGCGCGTCGACCAGCGAGTCGCGCGCGGCGGCGACGTCGCCGCTCACTTTGCGCCGCCGTCGCCTTCCGCTTCTCCGCCCCGCCGTCGCCCGCGCCGCCGCTGCGGCCCGCGTCAGCACCTCCGACCCCAGCAGCGCGCGGCGGCGCGGGCGGCGCGGCTCGCGCACGTAGCGCGACCGCTGCCACCGCACCCGCCACCGCCGAGACCGTGCGACGCGGCGACCATGCCTCCACGGCAGCGCGGACGGCCGCCGCTACCAGGGCGGCGCCATCTTTCGCAATCGTGTGGGCCCCTCCAGGCCGCGCTGCCGCCAGCACGAGGGCCTCCCGGAGGAGGCGAGGGAGGGGAAACGCGGCCGTGCGATCGTTTGAGCCAAAACGGCTACGGACACCGCGAAAGCCGTGTGCAACGCAACGCCTGTGTGCACTACAATGCTTGCGTGCACCACAGCGCCGGTGTACACCACAGCGAATGTGTACGCCGCAGTAGCCATGTGTAACACACCGCCTGTCTACACAAAAAGGCATACGTGCACCGCGGCGCCTGTGCACACAACAGCGCCTGTCTACACCACAGCATCCGCGTGCAACGCAACGCTGATGTACATCAGAATGCCTGCGTGCACAGGACAGGTAGAAGGAACATGTCGGTGAGGATCTTGTGAGGACACCTAAACGCCACGCCAAGGAAGTGCTGATAATATAATGCGACGTTTTCCCTCCTCCCTCCTCCACCTCCGCCACCTCCTACTCTTCCTCCTCCTCGACCTCCTCCTCCTCCTCCTCGTCCTCCTCCTCCGCTCTCACCGTTCCCCCCTATCGTGCGGGTCGGCACTACAGCTCGCGTGGGCGTCTCAGCGTGCATCGCAGAATGGTATATTCACTGGTGCCGTGCTGAGTGCACGCAAGCATTGTGGTGTACACTGGTGCTGTGTTGTACACGGCTGATGTGGTGTACGCAGGCGCCGTGGTGTGGCACACACTGGCGCTGTGATGCACGCGGTTGCATCGGCGGTGTGGTGTGCACAAGCGCTGTGGTGCAGATCGCCACCGACATGCACCTGCTACCCGTCCTCGGTGATTCCTAGGCATTCCCAGACGCCGCCGGCGCGAAACGTGACGCCATCGGCCCCCCCCCCAAAAAAATTTGCCGTCACCGGCCCGGAACAGAAACAAAAAACATGTTCCAGCTGCGTCCGCGCGCACGACGACGATGAGCGACGAGCGACGAGCGACGACTGACAACGACAACGACGACGACGACGACAACGACGACGACGGCGACTGCGGACCAGACTTCTATGCGGATTCCTATGCGGACACCTATGCGGATCACGATGCGCACGGCGGCAGTGCCCGGAACGCACTGGCGGGGGAGCGTTACGTCATAGGGGGGGTGGGGGGGAGGGGGGGGAGGGGGGCCGGGGGCCATGACGCCCGTCATGCCCCAAATTAAAGAAACGGGCTCTAGCTCACGTGCTGCGTCGAGGACCACGATAGTGAGGACACTCCGCCACGGCATCTTGGATGGAAGGCCAGAGAACACCACAACGCTTACACCCCTCACGTGTGAGACAACCACGGCGGCGGCTGCGGCAAAGTCGACCTGGGCATGAAGCAAGCGGGTCCTGAGGAAGACGTTCCTGGAGCGCAGGACCTTCCCCCAGGACAACCAGCCGTAACGACGAATCACTTACACGCACGAGTGACCCTACAGCGCCGTTTTTAATACCTGCTCCGCGTGCGGATCATGTATTAAAAATGAAGGTATTTAGTATTAAAAACAACGATGAGTTCATGCATAAATTTACTCATAAGTTGATCATGTTTTAAACATCCTATATGTTTAAACATCCTATGTATTAGAAACTGCCCCGTAGGCAGGAATGACCTTGGGTGCGCGGCTTCAGGGAGCCCAGGGGGCGGCCGGACCCACGCGCGCAAGCCACTGCCGATGGGGACTCCTGTGAGTCCGCACCGACGGTCCCTCGGGCGAGGGGCCACTTTTGCGCACCGGCATTGGCCGATTCCAGATCGCTGGCGACCTTTCGACCTTGAAAGCCGCGGCGGCATGGCCGCCGCGTCGATACGGCCCGAGCCCGCCGACCTGAAACCACGAGGGGAAAACGGGGCAGGAGGAGGAGCAGGAGGAGGCAAGGCGCGGGGGGAGGAGGAGGCGGAGGAGCATGCATCCTCCTCCTCCTCCTCCTCCTCCTCCTCCTGCTCCTGCTCCTCCTCCTCCTCCTGCTCCCTATGGGTACAACTTCCTCCTCCGACGGCAGGGCGCGCCTCCGCGGCGCCGGCGCCCCCGAGGCAGAGCGCCAGCGCGAGGACCCCTAGGGGCCGGCGGAGCCGCAGGGGGTCCGCGGGCGCGGGCGCGGGGACTGCTCGGCAGGGCGCCGCCTCCCGGGGGGCGGAAACGACGACGACGAGGAGGACGACGATGACGATTACGAGTATGACTACGACTGCGACTACGACGACTGCAACAGACGACAATGACGACGACGGTTCACAACGGTCGACGACGACGATGACGACGACGGCGGTCGCCGAAGACAATGTTATGTTTGGAGATGGTAACGGAAACTGCCACGGACGACGACGACGACGACGACGGACGACGGAGAACGACGACGACGACACCAGCCGAAGAGGAGTTCCCACGACAACGACGCCGAGGACGACGCCGAGGACGAATGCGAAGACGATGGCGACGATCAAGAGAGCTGACGGTCGACGACGACGACGGTCAACGATGACGAACACGACGACGATGGTCGCCGACGACGACGACGACGGCCGCCGACGACGACGGTTCACGACGACGGCGACGACGACGATGAAGGTCGACAACGGTCGACCACAACGACGACGACGGCGGTCGCCAACGACGATGGTCGCCGGCTGACGACGACGACGACGACGCATGAAGACGATCGACGAAGCTGAAGGTCGACGACGGATGCGACGACAACGACGACGACAACGACGGAGACAACGATAACGACATTTGACGACTATTGTCGACGAGTGCGACGACGACGACGACGACGACGGTCGCTGACGACAGCGACGACGACTGCCGACGACGATAACGACGGACGACTGGCAACGACGACGACAAGGGTCGCAGACGACGACGACAACTACCGACAACAACAGACGAAGAGGAGTTTTGACGGCGAAGGCGACTATGGCTGACGACTACGTCGACGATGACGGCGACGACGATGACGACGGCCGCGAACGACAACGACGACGGTCACGGACGACGACGACAACGACAACGACGACGGCGACGACTGCCAGCTGTCGACGTCGACGACGAAGGTCGCAGACGACGACGACCACCACCGACGACAACAGCCGAAGAGAAACTTCGACGACGACGACGGCGCTCTCTGACGGCATTGATGGTCGCCGCAGACGGCAACGAGGACGACGACTACGGCCGACGAGATCGACGATAACGATGACGGTCGCGACAACTGACGACGGCGACGACGACAACGGCGGTCGCCACCGACAGCGACGGTCGCTGACGACGACGACGTACGACGACCAAAATGACGACAACAATCGAAGAGGATTCAGCACGACGGCAACGCCCACGACTATGGCCGACGACAAGCGCCGACTACAATGGCGGTCGGTCGACGACAAGGACGATCGCGGCCGCCGACGGCAACGATTACTTCGGCCGACGAGTACGACGACGACGACGACGACTGTTGACGACGACGAAGACAAACGATGGCGACTGATCGACCGAGGTGAAGGTCGACGACGAAGGCGGCGAAAACGACGACGACGTTCGACGACGACCAACATGGCCGACGAGTGCGACGACGACGACGACGGCCTCCGACGACGACGACGACGGTTGACGACGACTTTGATGACGACGACGTTGACGACCAAGGCGACGACCCACGATTGCCCACGGCGACGAAACACGCAGACGATGACGGTGACGACGACGACGACGACACCTACCGACAACACCAGCGACGAGGAAGGTCTCCGACGACAACGGCGGCCGCCGCCGACGACGACGTCGACGACTACGGCCGCCGAGGACGACGCCAGCGGAGACGACGGCCGACAACTGCCGACGACGACGACGTCGGCGACAGATGTCGACGACTACGGTCGCCAACGACGGCGGCGACAACGGACGACGACTTCTGTCGACGACGACGGCGGCCAGCGACGACGAAGAATGCGAAACAGGTTGACGATGCAAGCGAAAACGACGACGATACCAAAAGACGACGCCGACGACGGGAGACCACGACGAAAACAGCGGCCGACAACGACGATGACGACGACCGTCGACATCGACGTCAGCGACGACGAGTCGAAGACGACAGACGACCATGGTCGACAACCGAGGCGTCAGCCGACGACGACGGCAAAGGCGACGGCCGCCGACGACGACCACGACTACGGTCGACGACGGAACCGACGGCAACGACGACGACGGTCGACAACAGCCGACGACGACAGCGACGGACGACGACGAAGGCGACTGTCGCGGTGATGGTCGACGACGACGAACACGAAAAGCGACGGTCTCCGACGACGCCATTCGACGAGGACGACGACGACGACGAGGGCGACGACGACGACTTCGACGACGACAATGGTCGATGGCGGCCGGCGCAAGATGACGACAACGACGACAACGACGACGACAATGACGACGGTCGACGAAGGGCGACGATGATTATAGTCGACGACGACGACGACAACGACAACGAGCACGACAGCGGCAACGGTCCACAATCGACCACGACGGTCAAAGACAATGAGGATTGTCGACGGCCGCGGCACCGACGGTCGACGACGACGAAGACGAACGGGACGACGACGAAGGCGAAGGTCGACGACGACGACGTTCGACGACGTTCGACGACGTTCGACGACAACGAAAGCGACGACGACGACGAAGGCGACGACGATTACGTCGACGGTCGAAAAAGCGATCGACGACGACGACGGCGGTCAACGACGAAGGGGCCGGACAACGACATCGGCGACGACGGGGACTGCGGCCGACGCCGACCACAACGACGAAAATGGTCGACTACGCCGCGGGTGGTGGCGGCGGCAACAAAGGCGGAGACGACAGCGAACGCTGGGAGGATGGCGACGGCGGCAAGGGGGGCATGGCGAAAACACGACTTCACGGCACTGAGGAAAAGAGAAACGAGGAAACGATGTGAAAATAACCACGGGAACCCGTTGGATAGGTCCTGCCGTGCACCTCGAAGGAAAAACGCGCAAGAACGGGAGATGGGGGAGGAGAGGAAGGGGGAAATTGGGGTCGAAAAGATGATAGAAAGGGGCAAAGGAGGCAAATGTGGGAAACGATACATGGCTGGACTGGGAGGGGGGAGAAGGATCCAGGAAAAACAATAAAAAAAAAAACAACAACATGCGCGACTCGTCAACAACAGCGTCCTGTCCCGCTTCCATTGTAAGAAGTGTGTTTGCCAGCGCGGAGACCAAACGTTGGGTAGTGCGAAAACGTGAAATCCGTCGTCCACCCAATGCCCGAGCAAACCAACCAATAGCTGATTCGCAAAACTTAGATGGCGCAATAACCCAAAAACCCTCTTCAAGCAGATCCGTGTTTCTCAAACGAAGCGACCCGGCATCCGGCTGGGCGCGCCGCGCCCGCTCCGGTCCTGAAGGGCGCACCGCCATCTACTTCTGGCTTTGGCACCGTTCGCATGGCAGCCCAAACCAACTGGCTTGTCCCAGTGCCGAAACTGCGCCCCGCCGAGCCACTCGCTCCGGGTGTGAAATGTCCCCCATGAGCGGCCCTCGCCCCCCGCATCCTCCTTCGGCCGCCCTCCATGTCTCCCTCCATTGTCCTGCATTGCGGCGCAATTCGTTTCAACGGCATCCCCGTTTTGATTGCTTCTCCACCAGCGAAATGAATTACTTTGCCTAGCCGCCGACGCAAACAGTTTCTCAGGTGGTGTTGACGGAAACTGGGGTGTCAACGACGACGACAAGGATGATGCTGCTAATGCTGATGCTGATGCTGATGATGATGGTGCAGATGATGCTGATGCTGTGACTGTCCAGGTTTCCCTTCTGCGGAACACTTGTAATTGTTCATCCCCTCTGGTGGACTTGCGTGGGAGCGCGCGCGGACGCGCGGGCCCTTTTCGGCGCGCGGGCCCAAGAGGGCTGCAGTCCCACTCTCCTCTTCTCTGAGCTACACTGCTGATGCTACGCAGACCTACCCGCGCTGCACTACAACGCGGGGTCTAAACTACACACAATACCATCAACAGTTCTCCTGAACATGCAGGATGCCTCAACACCCTTCACCACGTGGGCTTCTTTAGCCCAACATGGCCTTCGCTTGCGCACGTCAGGGCTCGCGCTAAACCGCAATCTAATGCGCCGGGTGGCTGCCGAGCAACGCCGGGAGAAGAGTGGCGCAGTTTACCGTCATAGGCGGCCGGGCCTGCTACGCGGGCAGTGGCGGGCAGTTCCTGCTTCCAGCGATGCTCAATGGTCGCCCCTCTCTGTCGTCACCGCGCGAGCGCATCAGACTCCAGCCATGTAGAAACACGCCCGACCCGATCAGACCACAAGCGGGCACCCAGGTAGACTAGGGTTTGCCGGCGTTGCTGTTCTTACCAGATGAAAGTTGTTTGTTTCTGAGCCCGCGCTTGCTGCTGCTGCGCGGGGTGCGCCCCGGCGCGGCTGCCGAGCCGCGGCCGGCGATTCCTCCCTTCGTTGCTTCTCCGCGGCCCCCTCAGCCACAGGAGAGCCCCCCTGCTCGCGCGGCGCACTGGGCCGCAGCAGGGCCACGCCCGCCGGCGCGCGCAGCGGCGCAGCATGCGCGGCCGACTCGGTTTCAACCACGCTGCTCGTGCACCCGTCGGGCCTCGGGTGGCTCGCAGAGCCACGCCGTGCTCCACCAGGGGTCCGCGATGCCGCGATGGACCTCCAGGCGCCCCGAGTGGACCTCCGGGCCGCGTCAGGCTGCCGCAGCCCACCTTCGCAGGCGTTCGCGGCCTCGGGTCAGCACTGCTAGGAATGCTGTCGCCCTTCCTCAAGCCCTCTCAAAGGCTCTCGCCTTCGTGGCGGCATCATTTCGAGTACCTGGTCAAGCCGCGCTTTCGGATGTGCCGCAGCAGCGAGGTCTGCCCAATTGACGGAAACGTCCACCTTGAGCAACCCCGTGCTTTTCTCGGAAGAACTCCTGAATCCATGGGTCTGTCACGAACAAATGGCGCACCTTGGCCTCCTGCCCACCGCGAACCACACCCCGCTGCTGATCTTCAGAACTCGGGCGGAAGGTCGTGGTCCGCGAGGCTGTTGCGCGGACAATGTCGCCTCCCGATTCAAGCCCCTGGCGCCCCCGAGCAGGATCTTGCAGGCGTTCGCGCCGACGCGAGCCTCCGCGCGGCGCTTCGTGGCCACGCGGCATGGCCGCGAGGTCTAGAATGGGGGGCACCTTCACACAAAATTGCTTTCACTTCCACGTCCGCTTCTCTGGGATCATCGCGGGGTGACTGGACCTGCCGGCGGTCGGAGGTTCCGGCCGCGGCTGCCCATTGGCGAGGATGCCCCCCGCGCGGCACGACGTCGCGCGGAGTGTCGGGGGGGCAGACAGTTGGCTGATAAAGACTGATTCGAGCCGAGGGCGCCTGCGGGTTTACGTAGAATACGGCGCCCTCAGTCTCGACGACTTGGCAGCGCCCCTGAGTCTTGGGAGAGACCGTTCTGAGTTCTTCCTTTTCTCTGCAAGCCTTCCTCGGGGAAATTTGAAATGTTGATCGCAATGTGTCCGCCCCCCCCTGCCTCGTGCACTCTCCGCTGGCCGCCGTCGAGTGCCTCCCAAGTGATGGCGCCGCCCGGCAAATCAGGGGCCTCGCCGAGCTGTCTGAGAATTTCAACTGGAAGTAGTAATGGCGCATCACATGCAATCAAACGCACCGCAAGGGCACCGCAATTCTTCGCCGCAGCAATTGGCAATGCCCAGCTGGAGAAAAACTTGGTCGATCCCCCGACGCCCTATGGCATCCAGCTCCTGCGTAAGTAACTGCATGAGCTTCAGACCGTAAGTATATCCAAAGTACCCCACCTTATCTCGAAAAGATCTTTGCCGCGTACTCCGCGCTGAGCTCCGGTATCCATCGGGCCGAAACGCGCGCGGCCCTGAAGCCCAATGAAGACACGCTCTCCAGCGTCGGCAATAGCGAAGATAGGAGAAGAGAAAGAACTGCCCCCAGACTGGATCGTAGGCCCCCGTCGACAGACGCCGCGCAAAGCATCGTCGGCTTCGAGGGGAACTGCTTGGGAGCAGCCGAAAACTGCTTGTCGCTTGCGTCCTCGCTCGTCTGGCTCGTTCGCACGGCCCCGAGCCCAGTGCCCAATGTTCCGGCGTCGGGCGCACCCCGAGCGACTCGTCAACTTGCCGTTGGCCCGCCGCTTCGGCCGGGCATGTCCAGCGCGTTTCCCCCGTCGCCCCCCCCCCGCCCCGGGGGCCCTGGACCTTCCCTTCGGGGAGTGCTGTTTCAAGAAGCGCCGCCCAAACCTCCGCGCGCGCAAGCGCCGCCGTGCCTGACTGCAGCTAGCGCACGCGGCGACGGCCCTATCCTTTTCTAGAACCACGTCGCCGGGCAAGTCCCCAGCTGCGAAGTGTGCACTTTCGTCTTCCATGCACTTGGTGGCCTCCAGCATGATCTCGCGTTCCCCATAGGACTCGGGCAAAGTGAACAAATACTGCTCCATGAGAACCTATTGAAAGTCGTCGCGGTCCGGCCGCCGATCCCCGCATCCGCCATCCACCCCTTGATATGCGACAACATGCGAGAAGGAACTTATGCCATGGATGCGATGACCGCCTTCGCCAGAAGGTAATGGTCGTTCAAGCTTCCGAGGCTTCTCGCACGCCAAACCAAAGTCGCATGGCCCGTTCTGCCCGATGCTCAACGAAGTCCCAAGCAACGTCGTTGGGCTTGGATTATATTCATTTCACGTCCTCTGGCACGGCGATGCGCTTCTCGAGTTCTCGGAAAAGCACGCGCTTACGAGCAATGTACTTCGCCAGGGATTCATCTCGCTTGCCCTTTGTGTCGTGTGATTAGACAAAGCTTGCCAGCAGCATTCGGCATCTTGCGGTTTTGGCATTCGGCAAAAGCCTACTGAAAAAAACAGCTGGTCCTGCCCGCCCGCCCGCCGCCCTCGAAAACAGCTGGTCCTCGGTGAGTTCGTTAACGATGACCTTGAGGTCTTTGGCATAGGATCGATGAAACGCCCGCGCTGTGTTTTGCAAAGTTCTGGCGGTAGCGAGCCACATCTGCAGCTCCCTCATGTCAGGGTCTACACGGGTATCATGACCTTTTTCCATCCCAGTTGGGAGGTCGGTCGTTTTTTTTGGGGGGGCTTCCGATTGTTCAGGAAGTTGCTCCCGTTGGCGATCAGAAGATCTGGCAATGGTATATCCCCAAAAGGTCGGGGCAAGAAGCGCGAAAGGTATAGCCTGTCCTCACAGAGGCGTGTTCTGCCGATCAAGCGCAGCCGGCGAACCGCGCCCCCACGCAGTTTAACCTGATGAAAATTCTTGCGCATTGGGCCGTGGCTCTGTCCAGGGCTGTGATAACCAGCGGGCCCAGTCCTGGTCTGACCAGCCCACGTTGTCATCGCCTTCCCAAGGAACGTTTTCTCGCCCTCCAGCTCTTGCCCAAGGATCCTGATCTGGCTGTGACCAGGGATTGGCTGGTAATTCATACTCTTGAAGCTGAGCGTCGTCTGGAAAATCCATGGCGGCGCTCGGTGCAATGGGGTGTGGAGCGAGAGCAATGGGATAACAGTAAAGAAAAAGTCGCCCGATAATCGGTGACAGTGGGGTCATTCTGATTGCTCTCATGGATCTCAACCGCAGGCTTTGCGGCCACTGTGGATTGTACGGGGAGTGACTGTATGGGCACACAGAGACACGAGGTACAAACAAGAGGACCCATGCTAAAACAAAACCGTTTGTCTCTCCATTTACCGATGCGTGGGCGCGTCCGTCACCGGCGCGCAATGATATCTGATAGCTCAAGGGCCCTTGCAAGCCGGCCGATATGGCGGCGCACGCAGGAGTACAGAGAGAGGCGCAGGAGGAGGAAACGCTGACATGGGCTTGACAACCACAGCCTCTGATACGATGTCGACCCATCAGCGGCCACAGGGCTCCTCCCGATCCTTCCCCCAGGCGTAACTTCGGGCCTGGGATTCATGTCTGGTGGTCCCAGGGCCCAATTACCAGCCCCGTTCACGGAAGGTTCTGGTGGTCCCCATGGCGCCCAATAGTTGCGCGTGCAGTGGGGCGCAAAGCAGACTCAACGCATCTCCCTCGCATGGCGCTGTTGGGCGCTCTTTGGGCGCTATTCGGCGCTCATGGGCCTCATTGGGCGGCGGCGCGCGCGCTAGTGGGTGCTATATAATCAGTGCGTGGCGAGCGGACGCTTCTGCGAACTACTTTCGAAAACGGTGCCCGTGGCTTGACTCCCTCCAGGCCCCGCTTCAGCGCGGCACGAAGCATAATTCTTCGGTTATCCAGACCGTACGGTTCACACGTTTTTTGTATGTCCGCGGGCGACAAATTCTCCAAGCCAGTCAGGCGCCGGTCAGCAAACGGAGGGGTGCACCAGGAGCGAGTGGAGGCACGAGGGCGAAAAAGAACACAGGTACGGTGCACACGTCTTCCGCGGATTCCGAGCCTGGGAGCAGCGCTGCGCCCCCGAGAACTGGCAGCGCACGCCAGCGGCAGAAGGCGGGAACCGAAAAGGGACATAAACATAAAACAACTCGGAGGTCCGCGCGGATTTCTCGGATCGGCGCTGGACCCCCCTCCCTGGCGCGCGGAGCGCGCCAGGGGCGGCGCCAAAGGCGCCGCCGGGGGGCCCCAGCGCCGATCCGAGAAATCCGCGCGGACCTCCGAGTTTTTATGTTTATGTCACTTTTCGTCCCCCTGAGAAGGCGGCAGCGCCGACAGCGGCGGCAGCAACGGCGGCGCCAGCTGGCGCCGGCCCGCGCAGCCGCGCGCCGCGCATGGCAGTGGCCGCGGCGCCGGCGACATGGGCTCCGCCCGCCCCGAGGCGGCGGGGGGGGGCGGCCCAGACCCCCTGGCGACTCGAGGGCAGGATCAGTCAGCATCGGAGGTGTCGTCCGAGCTGTTTTAAGTCGGGCCTGTCCCCCTACAGGGGGATCTTCGACGAAACATGCAAAAATACACCAACAATGATCTAAAAATGCTCCAAAAATAATCAGGGGAGCATTTCTTGAATATTTTGTTTGGCTTTTCTGGGGCATGTTGGGGGTATTTTTCATTTGGCGTCGAAAATCCACCTGTAGGGGGACAGGCCCGACATAAGAATTGCTTCGGCATCGAAGAAAGATCGCTACGGACGTGCTGGTTTCGGCCTCTCGGGGCCCTCGCCGGGCCCCGGGCCTGTCAACGAACACGACCCAGGATGAAAAGCTGATCCCCTGGATTAGGTCGGGACCTCCGAGGTTCAACGTTTAATAAACACACTACGTCGGGGGGTCAGGGGTCGCGGACCCGGATGGGATCGCAGTGTGTGTCGAATCGGGCCGCATCGGCAAGGACAAGGAACCGAATCGCATATGCCGCGCCGGGATGCATTGCCATGCCAAACATCGGGACGCATCGGGCCGCCAAAAAATCGGAATCGAATCAGATCGGGCTGGCCGAAACAGGTCTCGAATCGGATCGATCGGATCAAAATGGGCCACCGAGGGCAACAAGATGAACATACAAATAATCATAGACATAATAATAAGAAGACGCATCAGCGGCACTAACGGAGATAACATCGAAAGGTCCACGCGGATTTCTTCGGTTGGCGCCATGTCCCTCTCCCTGGCGCGCGGAGCGTGCCAAAGGCGGCGCCCGAGGCGCCGTCAAGGGGCACCAGCGCACACCCAATAAATCCGCGCGCACCTCCGACGGCTTGTGCTTATTCATCTCGTACAGAAACCAGGCGAGAAGGACATGCATCCATCACCACCGCCCGGGGTGACATCTTCGGGAACGGCGGCGGGCGGTGGATCTGGATAGATTTGCCCCCTGCCTGAGGGCCCAAACCTCGGGAGCGGCCCAGAGAGGGGTGTCCAAGAGGAGGGGGTGCAAATCATGACCGGCGGCATGTGCGCGGCCCAGCGGGGGGGCTAGGGACGTAATGAAATAGGAAGAGGCGCCATGAAATATGGGGAAATGGGGGCCATGATATCCACCCCCCCCTAGTCATCACCCCCCTCTTTGCCGCCCCCGAAAACCTAGCCATGTCCAACGACTGCCGAGGTCCCCGGAGATCGATCTTCTGGGCGGCGGCTCCGGATGCACCCCCGCCTCGAAACAAGTGCCGACGGTCGGGCCGAGCGTCCAGCAGAGGTGCCCGCGGTGCCTGACGTCGCGCCCTCGATCGGAGTTTGACGGTGATGTCGGGGATGTCCAGGAGGGTGACAGCATGGTCCGAGAAACACGGGCGCGGAAGAGGACTGGGGGGCCATGACATCCGCGGAGATTTCATGGCTCCACCTAGGTTATTACGGCATCCCCCCCCCTCTGGTCATCACGCCTCTCTTGGCCGCCCCTGAATTTGACCATCATGTCTGAGATTTGACCCGGTCGGCTCGATCGGACTGCTTTGGGCGGCGAGCGAGGGAGGTAAGTGAAAAGGAGAGGGCCTTCTCAGAAGGCGGCGGAACTTCTCAGAAACCCTCGCGCCCTCTAAGAAGGGTTCCGTGTCTTCGGGGGAGGCTTAGAAAGCTTCTCGAAGGCGGGGAGACTTCCGAGACTTCTGAGAAGGCCCGCCCCTTCTCACTCCCCCCCCCCCCCCCTCGCTCGCCGCCGATGCTTGCCCGCCGAGGCTCTTCGCCACACCCACGTCAGGGGGGGAAGGGCGGCCGCAACCCCGCGGACGCCGGCCACAGGAACCAGGACTCCCGCAGAGGGCCGAAACCCTCTGGGGCGGGCGGCTCGAGGAGTGGCAGCGGGCGAGGGGCCATCGCTCGGACGTCCATTCCCTGTGTTTTTTTTCGGTTTCGTGCGTGGTTCTTTCGCCGAATGGTCAAGGATGCTCCTCGAGGGTCCTCGCCGAAGGAAAAATACACACGTCCGAGCGATGCCAAGGAGAAGGAGAAGGCCGTCTCAGAAGTCGGCGGGGCTTCTCAGAAGCCCTCCTGCCTTCTGAGACGAGTTCTGTATCTTCGGGGGAGGCTGGGAGAACTTCTCAGAAGGCCGGGGGATTTCAGAGCCTTCTGAGAAGGCCCGCCCCTTTTCACTTCCTCCCTGGGCTCGCATCCGAGAGGAAGCAGTGGCGTCGTGCTGCATGAGGAGCTTGGTGCAGCCGTTCTGTGGCCCCAAAGGCGCGTGGGCATTTATCAGCCGTTCACAAGAAACCTTCCACAAGAAACCAAACCCTGAGACCCAAGGACGTCCATTGATTATTGGAGTGGGAACTTCACACTTTCTAATCCCAAACCATCGAAAACCAAGAAACCCAGGTCACCCTGGAGGCAAGCATGGTGTTTCTTGACATGGGCTCCCACTGTAACAAGCGATAGTCAAGCCATCATCAGCAGCAGCATAATCTTCATCACCATCAGCAACATAACCATCAGTACCATCATCATCAACAACACCAGCATCGACATCGTCATATTCAATATCGTCGTCATCATCATTAGTAGCAGCATCATCATCGCCACGACCACCACGACGACTACCATAACCAACACTATCGGCTTCATAGCTATCATGACCATCGCAAGCGCCATATTTATCACCAACACAAACGCCACCAACAAGGCCACCACCGACACCATGACCAGCATCGTCAACCTTACCACCCACCCCATCAGCAGCATCATCATCTTCACCATCACCATCAGCACCATCAGCACCATCAACATCAACATCACCATCATCATCATCAGCATCACCACCATCACCGGCTTCCTCCTCAGTGACAACATCATCAACATCAGCAACATCATAATCATCGTCATCGTCATCATCGTAAACCGCAGCACCAGCATCACAATACGTAATCATCAGTAACCACATCATCATGAACATCCCCGGCACGATGTTCTGGTGTTGTCCCTCATCCGATTGTACACTAATGGGTGGGACGTATGGTGGTGACGGTGGTGTCGGAGCTGGTGCTGTCGATGGTTGTTGCTCGAGCAGGTGTTGGCTTCGCTGTTATCGCAGAGCTGCGCCATCCTCATCGCCGCCCGCCCGCCCGCCGCGCGCGAGCCCGCAATGCAGGGGGATGAGGAGGAGGAGGAGGAGGAGGGAGGAGGAGGAGGAGGAGGAGGAGGAGGAGGAGGAGGGAGGAGGAGGAGGAGGGAGGAGGAGGGAGGAGGAGGAGGGGAGGGAGGGGGAGGGGGAGGGGAGGGGGAGGGGAGGGGGAGGGGGAGGGGGGGGGGGGGAGGGGAGGAGGAGGGGGAGGGGGAGGGAGGGAAAGGGGGAGGGGGAGGGGGAGGAGGAGGAGGAGGGGGGGGGAGGGGGAGGGGGAGGCGGAGGAGGAAGAGGGGGAACGCACCTCTCGGCCTTGGTGAGCAGCTCGTAGTACCGCTGCTGGCGCTTCTTGGGGAAGGGGAACTTCGGGCCTGGGCGGGGCGGCGGCGGGGCGCGCGGGGCCTGCGGTCTGGCGGGCGGGGCGGGGTAGGGGGGGCGCACTCTCAAGAGGCCCTCAGTCGACGCTCCCACGCGCAGGCCCGGAACAAAATCTTCTAATCATCGCCCAGGGCGCTGCTGCCAAACGGCCCCCCTTACGTAGGCACTTCTGAATCGTCACCCTACATTACGACGACGACGGTGACGACGATGACGACGAAGATCGGAGGGAGGGCTGCCCAAAAGCCTGGCGGTTGGGCGGTGCGGGCTCTCGAATCCGGAAGACGGGAGGCAGGGCAGGGGGGGCAGTCCTGGGGCGAGGAGGAGGGCGAGAGTGGGGAGGGAAACGGGAGGAGGAGGGGATTCGACGGATTCGGCCATCACGCAGTGATAGCGGAAGAAGAAGCACGCCCCGTGACCTCGAAGTCGCACAGTCGACAAGGAGTACGGCGCGCACGCGCGCGAAACAGGGAATCGACTTCACGAGAACCGCATGCCACCACTTGTAGCAGCAGCAGCAGGGCGGAGGCGGGAGGGGAGCGAGGGACGTGGGTTGAAGGGAAGAGAGGGGAACCCGCCGCCTCCTCCTTTTCTTGTCCCTCCTCCTCCGCCTCCTCCAACCCTCCCATCTCGAGGCGGCCTCCGAAGGTAATGGGACGATCGCTCAAGCAATCAACACTAACATCGCCAATTCGGCGGGCAACACCAAGACGGCCGAGGGGATCGACTCGGCCGAACAGCCCGAGCCGCTCAACAGCACGAGCGCCCAAAAGTGGTGTAGCTGAGAACTGTAGGCGATGCTCGCGGAACTCCAAGCCCTATCGGGGACGCACTGATCCGGGTCAATGCGAATCCGGTTTAGTCTGACTATGCAAGATCTTGCATGATCCTACAGGCTCCTGCGCGCTAGCCCGAGTCAGGGCAACCCTGGCGTTGCAAGATACTGCAAGATCTGCCGCTCTGGCTGACCCCCTCTTCCTTGACCCCCGTCTCAGGGCTCCTGAGCACGAGCTGGCGACCGGGGCCTGGCGGGTGGAGCCAGCGACGGCCCGCGGGATGGCGGGCCGAAGCAAGGCGCTCGCAGACGTGGAGGACGCCGAATCCCGACCTGCATGCGGCGACGTGGGCTGGCCCCGCTGGACAGGAGATCGGCAGCGGCTGAGTGTTGAGTGGGGCTCCAGTTGAGCATCCCGCTTAACCGACCCCTAGGCCTATGGGCGTGGCATGGGCCCTACTGGGCAATTAAACCCCTTGGATGGGATATAAGCAATTCCTCTGGGCTTCGAAGAATACATCCCCAGCTGGGGCGCCGAGGTGGTGGGGGTCTGGGTGAGGATGAGGATGGGGATAAGGTTCGGTTGAACGATGCTGAACAACGCGATTAGTCGAGCAGGGACCGCCCGTCCAGGCATTCAAAAAATTAATCATACCACGAAATGTTTAGAATCCAAACATCTTCTAAGAACCAAAACAATGTTCTAATAACATAAACAATGTTCTTATACCATAACCCAATGTGATAAAACAAGACAAGCTCCGCCAGACATGTTCTATGAACATTTCGTGGGAACCACACAATGTTCTTAGAACATTGCTTGGTAGGGCTATAGGCGAATCAGGACGCTTCGCCACTGCTTGAATTAGCCAGGCACCCCAGGACCCCAGGACTCGAGAAACTGGGGCGAAGCGCCAACGGCGGATGGCCCAACATGGCGCGCCACGGGCGGCAGCGGTCCGGCCAACCTCTTGCGAGACACAGCTGGCAGCGCAAACAATAGCAAGCTGGCATTGACTCCCCATCGCTCGGACGTCCATTCCCTGTGTTTTTAAGGTTTCGTGCGTGGGTTTATCGCCACATGACCAAGGATATTCCTCGATGGTCCTCGCCGAACGAAAAATGCACACGTCCGAACGATGCCAAATTGAGAGCCGGGTTGGAAAGCGTCACGGGCTGACCACCACATGGGAAGCCAGAGAGCCGACGCTGGGCATCACCGCCAGCAGCGCACGCCGTCTCAAGGAGCCCGCTGCCCAGACTGCATGAGGCAGGAGGCGCAAGCGGACAGTCTCGTCTTACACAAAATCACGGCGGTATAAACAACAACGCGCGGACGCCGACAGGGCTAGGCCTGGAAACAACGCAAGCCTGACCTTTGCAAATCCGCGGGTGCGCAAAGGTCAAAAACGGTCAGGCGCCGGTCAGCGAGCGGTGGGATGCTCCAGAAGCGAATTAGGCGCATAAGCGAACAGGAAAAAGCAAAGCGTGAGGGAGACAACATCCCGCTCAGACCATGAAAACCGGCGCGTGGATGCCGTAGAAGAGGGGGGCCTGCAGATAGCGCAGGCCGAAACGATCAGAATATCGCAACACGGCGCCGCCAGCGCGGCTCCCGCAACGCCGCGCTCGGATAACAAGGCGTCTGCCCCGCAGCAAGCCTCCCGCCCGCCCAGCAGGCCTGGCACTCTAGAACCCCCATCGACAACCAGGCGGGCCACCTGGCCCTGGTAGGCACTTGGCGGGCAGCCCGCGCGCGTGGCCGCGGCGAGCCGCAAGCCTATCCATAGACTTCGTCGCGGCGCTGCGAGGGCTCAGGTCTGTTGGCGCGAGGAGGAGGAGGAGGAGGAGGAGGAGGAGGAGGAGGAGACGACGTATCCAATAAGATCCAATAAGGTATGTCCGACAACCGGCCTCGACCTCGGTCGACGCGGACGCATCGACGGAGGGAGAGTGGGCCCCAGCTGGGTGGCGCTCGGGTTCTTTTTCGGCCCCCCGAGGGGCAGCGAACCCCTTTGCCACTTCGGCCACCTGCAGGGCCCACAAAAAGAGGGTGCTCGAGGCAGACCAGATCTCAAGATAGGCCTCGCAGGAGAGGACAACACATGATTGAAAAGGACAAAAAGAAAGAGAGACAGGGCACAGCAGGAGACTCATCACCGCAACACCCCGCCGCTACAGGATCTTCGAACAATCCCTCCCCCATCCCCAGTCCACAACTCAGCGCCTGGCAAATGCACCACCCATGGAGTATCATGAAATACATAGCACAGTATCGGTGAGAGGATCTCACCGTTCAAGTGCAAGCTCTGCGGCACCTCGAATGTCATATGCGCGCTTCAGAGACATAGGCGTTCTCTGCGCGAAACCTTTCGCTTTGTGATACATATGAAAAGCCAGTGCGACTGCCTTCAGGCACTCCTCCTGCGTGAGTTCCGATCCCGCCCGCCCGTGGTCAGACGCCACCCCCAATCCCAACAGTGCAATCGGCGAGCCTGGAAAGTGGCGCCTTCGTTGCAGGGTGCATTGCGAGATCGTGATGGATTCTCAAGCAACGCAGATAGTGAGCAAGATCATCAGGTTCTGCGCAGCCCCAAATGCAGCTCGTCGGGGCGTTGCCTACGTGCAGTCTGTGTGTGATTGTCCACGCTCCGCAGAGGGTCTTGATGAAGCTCCATTGCCAGGCAGGCTTGGGACTCGCGATGCAGGTCTGACAGAGATACCACCGTCCGGCCACCGACCTCCGCCCCCCTGGAATCGGGACCTGCCACGCGAGAAGCCTTTTTGTTGCCCAACGTCTCAGGAAAGGAGTCGGGGAGAGCGGCAGCTCGAAGCGCGCGCGCAAACATGCGCCGCGGATGGGGGCCAGGCTTCCTGGATGGCTAGTTTGGCGTGATCACGCGCAGCACGAAACGCTGCGTGCCACCCGAGCTTGCCAAGGATAAAAAGGGGGCGGAAGCCTCGCCCGCTCCGCGAATTGTGCGATTGAGGAAGGGCGCGCCCAGCAGGGCGCTGAATATTTTCCTGCAGCGAAGCGAACTGTCGTGGCATTGTCTTGGGCAGATTCTCCCTAACTGCGCAGTGCGAGCTGCCGTGCATGGTTCATAATGCGAAATGAGGTCCGCCAGCTGCCGGCCCATCCAAGCAAAGAGACAGAGGACGGGGCGATGGCGAGCAAAGATGACAAGCCGTTCAGACCAGCAAGGCTGAGGCTGTTCGGCGGCAGCCTGGGCAGCTCGCGCAAATCCTGATGCTTGAGCTTACGAATCGCAGCAGGGATGGGGAAAGAGTTGGGCGAGGTACGAGATTGTCAAGAGAGCAGCGGCGATGTACAGAATTGAGAGAACAGACGGACCAGTTCCAGAGCATGGGAGAGCTATCGTCCTCGACCACCGCCTCTCTGCTGCTTTAGCCCAGATCATGCTACTAGGTGTGGCTGCCGGGCCCACTTCGACCCCTGACTGCATGGCCCGCGATCTTAAAATAGGCCCACTGCGGGATCAACCCACACAGCTAATTTCGGACCCTGTGCTGGACAGTTTCCCGCGCACTCAGTCCACAGTGGGACCGGGACAGACTTTGCCCCCCTGGAGCCTGAGACAAGCAAAACGCTCGACTTCCAGAAAACACTGGCGACGCCAACCAGGTCTCGAGGGAAAGGCGTCACCACTCCGACGTCGTCAGCGGAACCCCCCAGAGAGCCCTTGCGGTGCCTCGCCTGCGGGAGCAGCGTGGCAGCGCGCAGACATCTCCGGATGGGACCCATTGCAAGAGCCCAGAGAGAACCAGATAATGGGCACCAATGAAGGACCCCCGAGCAAATATGAAACAGGACAACGACTCGATTGTGAATATTAGCAAATCCTCGGGGAAGAAAGTATAACGCGTGGATGGAATTCAGGAAACCTGGCGGGAGCCCAATCCTACACAGAATCTCGAACGACCACTGGTGGCCCAGAGAAGGGAACGCCGCCTCCACATCGTGGGCAGCGACGATTGGGAGGTCCCCCTCAGCTTCGGGGGAGATGCTGGCCTTGCAGGCCTCGGCGTCCGAAGTGATGATGTTGGAAATCCTTGCTGAGCCTCGCGGGTGCGCTTTCGGGCAACCTGGCGAATCTGAAAGTTCGTAGCGGATGCCATGATCTTAGCGCTTGTATTCCTGAGGCTAAGCGGCCGAACCTTCCCTGGGGACCGCGCGCGCCCATGGGCATCTCCGGGCGCCGAACCTTTGGGAAGAAAAACGAGGAGGCTATCGTTGAGCTCCAGGGGCACCGGGCGTCCGCTGCACAGATGTGTCATAAGTTTATGAAAGACAGTAAGTTGTTCAGGTCTAGCTTTCCATGCCGCGCGTGAAAGTTGATCAGGGCCAGGGGCTGACCGTCGGGCAAAGTTGAGGACACGTCCTAGTTCGGGTTCAGTTGGGACTCCATGAGTTAGGAGGTCCTGCTGAGGGGCAACCTTGTCGAGGCACTCCTGAGGGGCCTTCTCCTGAACTACTTCGGCGCCGGCGACGGGCTTCCAATGAGAGGTCAGTGCGAAAGCAATCTGCTCAGGATCCCCAGCCACAGCTGGGGGCTCTCGCAAGCTTTCGGGACGGATTCCTGCGAGAACGAGACGATGAGCTTTGGGGGCCCAGACAGTAGCGCGCCTCCTGTGCATCCTTGCAGCTCGTCTCTCGCCCTCGACCACCGCCCCTCTTCCCCTATGGGCGCCCTTCCTTCAGCAGTTCTGGCCTCCATCTGCCCGAACTCGTAGTTGGCGGCGTGCGCGATGAGGGCGAACTCCTGCCTGTCGAGAAGCTCGACGGCGCCATTGGACGCGTGGAGGACTTCAGCTTCATGGCGGTGTGCATGTCGGTGCGCCAGATGCATCTTGCTTTTGCTCTCGGAATGATGATGCGACCTCGCTTGGCACGGGAGTCTTTGGCCGAGATCGGAAGTCGCTGAAGTCCGTCGCGAACCTGACGAACAGCCTCCGTCAGGAAGTCTTTCTTGCAGCGCGCAACGCCGTTGGTGCAGTACTGGGGACCGATCGAGCTGAGCCGCGCTGAGAAGTTGTCCCAGTATATATCCGTAGCGTGGGCCACGACAAACTTGCCCAGGAACACGCGCCTGTTGGCCATGTCGAGCGCGGTCGCGAAGGCGAAGAACGATCGGCGTGTGGTCACTGAGCCGGGAGTCAGAGATGGCGGCCGCGTTAATGTCAACCTCCGCTAAGACTTCGACATCTAGACGAAAGCGTGCTCGGGGCCCAATGCAGACGCGATCCAGTGTGGCTGCGGTCGCCGTTTCTCTGCAATAGCGCGCGGGGCAATCCGTCGAAATTTCAGGGTGCATTGCGAAAAATACGCTCCCACAGTTCTCGCAGGGGTTGAAATCCACGACTACGTTCAGCAAGAAAAGAGCCAGGGATGAAACCTTCCGAGATGAGGCCAACGCAGCTGCGAGTCGGCCCCGGCTTGATGTTGAAGCCACCAGCAGCCAGAAATGCTTTCGTAGCGGGGTCTTGAAGGTTCCAATTGACAAGCTCCCTCCGTCTCACCCGTATATTGTCATGCGCTCGGTTACCCAGCTCGAAGTTATGACCGTTCATGATGTCCACGATGAAAGTACCCTTGTCATTCGTGTTAATGAGAAGAGCGACCCTGCCAGGAGCTAAATTCTGATGTTGAAATCGAACACGCGGGCCATCTTGGCCTCTGAATCCCATTGGAACCAAGAGCGCAATGCCACCGGCCCTCCGCGAAAGAAGGGTTGTAACCTATCGTGCACGGGCACGGGTAGGTCGCTGGAGCAGCGGTGAGCTTGTCCAGCGTTGCACTACATTCTTGAATTAAGATCACCGCTCTCTTTCGCATGAAAGAGGCAAGCTGGTTGAGTTTGGCTTTGCGTCGATGAAGTTTGCAACGACTCAAGCTTCTGGCATTCCAAGAGATGATCGTGCCATTGCGCCGCTCCTGAACAGAAGCCCACGGTGACCATCGCCTGCTAAATAAACCACGTAGACGCATCCACGCTAGCAGACGCCTGTCCACGTGCAGCCACCAACGGTTGCTTGTCAATCTTGAAGTGGGCGAGGATGGGCATACCCAAACGAAACTTGGATGGTCCATCTGGTCCTTGAACTTCGACGAGCACGAGCGGAGCTGCATCAAAAGTGATGATACCCTTGGCCCGCTGCGCTCCGACGCTGCGATCTGAGAATGCGTCCTGTATGATGCGCTGGAGACGTTTTCTTTGCAGCTCCAACCTGATCTGCTTAGCGTTCTTGTCGGCGCTGACGTATACAGGAGTGTTGACGCCTCCTGTGTCGCAGCTGCTGCATGTACAGAAGCCAGCTGATGTCTTGAGTGCTCGAGAGAGTGCGAGAGCTCGAGCAGGGGCAGCTGCGCCCCCCGGAACTTGTGCAAGTAGAATCGTCGCTGAGGCACACCACCATGAAGAATGAGCTGATCAACGAGAACCCCAGAAGCATGCATCCATTCAGCCAGCGCCGTTTTGATAGCCGCTGGTGCAATTGCTCTCGGGGCTCCGATAGTGAACGCTGCAGGATCTGGGACCCGGTCCCATGTCGCAAGCTTCTTAACGTCAAAGGGGACTGCCGCTTCTGCCATGGCCAAATGTTGCTCCATTGCCTGAATGTGTTGCCGCATGTGCTGTTGATCTGAGTCCACCTTGTCGTGTCATGCACCTCGAGGTGTGCCGCATTTTCCCTGCTGCCTGCCAAAACTCGTGCACCTGTGCGTTGAAGAGCTGCTGTTGCTGCGCAATGAGAAAATTAGTCGTTGCCGTGAGTTGTGCCGTCGCCGTTGCAATTTGCCCCTTACCCGGTGCCGCCAGCCATTGTTCCAGTTGAGCCAGGTCGCCAATGAGAGGAGGAACGTCGTGATCACGTGGAGTTGGTAGGCCACCAATCGGCGCACCAGCAGCTGGAATCCCTCCTTCAAAAAACGTGGGAAAGGTTTCCAAACCTTCTGCCACTTGACGTTTGGCACGAGGCGAGGGCAGAATGTGCTCAGGTCCGTGATGCCGAACAGGTCCACCGCTAGCTCCTGCGTGTAGTTGTTGGCCAGCTGCTGCAGCTCCCCAGGGGTCTCTTTTCAGCCAGGGCGCCTGAGCGTGGAACCGATGGGCCTGATGTTCTCGGTGGCGCACGGTCTGCCTCCCGGTGTCCTTCATGTCCACGATCACGTTCTCTGTTGTCGTCCCGTTTCTCTCTGTCTCGTCGGTCTCGGTGTCGCCGATGTCTGTGTGCACGAGTGGACCCACTGCGGTCGCCGCCGCTTCTTTTATTGAAGTGACTATTGTCCTGCCGTCTACGATCACGGGGATGAGGATTAGATCTTCGAGCGCCGTCGGAGGAAGGTGAGCTGCTGCTGGAGGCAGGCATTGTGTCTGAGAGAATGGATAGCTGATGTGCCTGTTGCCAGTGGTGAGGACCGATTCGGAGCCAGCGCGTCTTGAATGCAGTGGAGCACTCGGACGGACGCGTAGTGGTGGCGCCAACGCCTGGACCGCCAGCTGCCTGAAAGCGAATAGAACGATCAATAGATGGATGCCAGCAGCGAGGCGCGCTCGGCTGGTCTTTGGATATGGAGTGCCTGCGGCTGCGCAGGACTTCAGTGTGGAAGGAGTCGGGCTGGCGCGGGGCCCCTGGAGTGGCGCCAAAAACTTGGAGTCTGCCCTCGGCCCAAAGGTCTCCATGCGGCCGCACGGCGACATGGTGACTTGAGCCAAAATGGCTACGGAAGGAGGAGGAGGAAGAAGTGGAGGAGGAGGAACAAAAAGAAGAAGGAGGAGGAGGAGGAGAAGGAGGAGGAAGGGGGAGGAAGGGGGAGGAGGGGGAGGAGGGGGAGAGGGGAGGAGGAGGAAGAGAAGGAGTAGGAGGAGGAGGAGGAGGAGGAGGACCTTGGACCCGCGACGTTGCCGTGCCGACGAGCTCAGCCGCCGCCTCGCGGACGCGACGGCGACCCAGAACCACGACCACGGGCCCCTCTCCAACGGGTGTCAAATGGTCCGCATCCATGAACCTCCCCCGACTACTATACAGAGAGTAGAAGGGACGAGAGGAGGGACGAGAGGAGGGATGAGGAGAGGAGGAGAGGAGGGACGAGTTTCACCGGAGTTGTACAGCCACAGACAAGGAACCAACACACGACATATCCAACAGACCCGCGCGGAGCTCCGCGAGCACCGCCGTTCTGCGTCACAACGTATGCCGAGTCTCTGATCGTAATGCCCGAATGCTTGTCAATGCAGCAGTAGCCCCGACCGATCTGCCCCGATTCCCTCCCCCTCGGGGGCCGCGCACTTGCACGGCCATCGGCCGGTGTGGAGGGGGCAGCTCCGTGGTAACAGGACCAGCGCGGTGGCCCCTATACGCAACGCGGTCTCGTTCCCTCGGCGAGCACGGGACGCTCACAACAGAAATCGTCCCACATCATCTCTCTTCCTCCCCTCCACAGAGGCGCAACGACTTCTTGTACCCCGAGACTCACGCTGGATCCACCAGGATTCTCCTGGTTCATCTTGGAACCTCTGAGTCATCAGGATTTGCATCGAATTGCATCGTCCTAAGCTCATCCTCGCAAGTCGTTTGGATCAGAGTTGTCAAGCCCTTTGGGACCGCACCATCCCCCTCCCCCTCCTCCTCCTCCTCCTCTACCACCCCTCTCCTCATCCTCCCCCTCCTCCTCCCCCCCCTCCTCCTCCTCCTCCTCCTCCCCCCTCCTTCTCCTTCTCCTGCTCCTCCTCCTCCTCCTCCTCCTCCCTCCTCCTCCTCCTCCTCCTCCTCCTCCTCCTCCTCCGCCTCCTCCTCCTCCTCCTCCATCTCCTCCTCCTCCTCCAACTCTTCCTCCAATCCTTCGTTCTGGAGTTGATGCTCCTCGCCATCCCTGGGCGAGCCCCGTCCAACACTGTGCAGGTGGCTGTGGGAGGGGGGAAGGAGGGGGGGAAGCAAGGAAGGGAACGACTCAAACTACATAGTACGCATATGCAGAGGAGCGACAAGACTGAATAAATCGTTTCTCAAAGGTCCGCGCGGATTCCCTGGATCGTCGCTGAAACCCCTCCCTGGCGCGCGGAGCGCGCTAGGGGCGGCGCCGGAGGGGCCCACAGCCGATTCAAGAGATCCGCGTGGACCTCCGAGAGAAGATGTTCATGCCGTGCTGTTTTCCTCGAACCCTGCAAGCGGTGGTCATGTATAAATTCCCGCCTCGGAGCATGGGCGCAAGCCGATTGGGTGAAGCGGCGACGAGGCGGCCCACCAGGCGCCCGTCACTTCTGGAGGCACCCAGGTGGGCGCGTCCGCTGAGCTCCGCAGGCGGCCCCTCGCCCGGCGGATGCTCCGCATGTGCTCGTGGGGGCCCCAGAACCGAGTGGTGCCGCACCACGCGGCCCGCCATCGCTCGGACGTCCATTCCCTCTGTTTTTTGTTCGGTTTCGTGCGTTTTTTTTCGCAGGATGATGCAGGATGCTCCTTAGTAATCCCCGCCGAGAAAAAGTGCACACGTCCGAGCGATACCAAAGCGGTGGCCTCAGAATCCCAAAAGACCCCACCGCTCGGTCCGTCACCGCACGGTCTTCGAACCTCGGAAGCCCAGTCGCACGAAACGCCCCCGGAGAACGAGCAGAGCCCCAACACCGCGCGGTGACCCTGAACCCCCACCCGACGCAGCACGCGGTGCTAGGACGACGCCGGGACGAAAAGAACATCGGGGGAGGATGCATCGGGAGCCTCGGAGATCCGCTATGGCGGCTCTGGAAGATGTCTCGGGCGTCACGGCCTTCTCAGAGCGTTCCGGAACGCTCTGAGCACGCTCCCCAGACACCCGACGTCGTGAGAAACTCACGACGTCGGCCCCCCCAAGTCTGGAGACCTTCCCTGGGGCCAGTTTTCCATCCCGAGTCGTTGTTTGACGCTCCCAAGGCCAGGCGAAGGCCTCCAGGATGCCGAAAATTGTCAAAAACCAACGTCGTGAATTTCTCGCGACGTCGGAGGTCTGGGTCCGAGACGCTCTGCGCACACGTTCGCCGCCCGTGCCCCCCGGTGCTCGGGCCATGGCTCTCGGCTCTCTGGCGGCCGCTCGGCACGACCTGGGCACCCCCGGCAAGCCCGCGCCGAGGCGCAGCCGCTGCACGGCACCTCGAGGCTGGAGAGCCGCCGAAGAGCACGCCCAGAAGTTGGACGCGCGGAGCGGGTAACTACGGAAAAAACTGGGCACAGTGCCCAACCACAAATGTTGTCCCAAACCAACAGCGGCCCCTGTTGGGCAGGCGGCCTTCTGTCTCGAATGGACACAGGCCGCGGCGGCGTGGACAGCAAACCCTCTTCAGAATGAACAGAAACTGCTGTTGGGCACTGCACCCATTCTTTCCGTACCCATTTCGTTCGTGCCGACAGAAGCTTCAAACGCATCCTCGTCCCGGCCACGCCCGGGGTTCGGCGTTGGACAAACCTCCCTTGAACATACCACCCTCTAGTGCATACGGCCTCGGACCAAAAACCGACGGATCTGGACCGCAAAAATGGCGGCCGCGACGCCCTCTCGCGAACGGAAGACGGCCAATCCACTAATCGACGTGTCAGGGGTAGGAGGTCTGTCCACCTCCGAGAGGTGACCCCGAACTCCCACCGGCTGCGGTCGCCACGCCGCCCGGGGGCCCCCCGGGGTGCTGCGCACGGCCACGCCGCGCACGGCCAGGGGCGATGGGGGCCCTGGCCTCCGAGGCCGGCCGGCCCCGATGGCGCAGACAGACAGACAGACAGGCAGAAGCGATGCGCCTAGAGACAGCGCGGCGGCAGGCAAGACTGCTTAAATCGGGTCGGGCGAAAGGGGGGGATAGCAAAGGGGGGGGTTGAGAATCAGCTCACGTAGCTGATTTTCCCGGCGCCTCCCGGCGCCGGAGGCGGCCATGTATCGAGGAATGGGCCCCTTGGCGAGGCCGAAACCAGCTGCATGCAGCAAATTTCGCAACCCCCCCTTTCCCAATCTCCCATTTTAGATCGGCCCGAGCCTAGAGACAGCGCGGCGGCAGGCAAGACTGCGTAAAACCTTGCAAAAACAGACTCTTGAAAACAAGGTGACCGATGCAACAGGGCGACCGATGCAACGAGGCTGCCAGAAAAGAACGGCATGCGCACACTGTGAGGGAAAAACCTGGAGGCATCGCGGGGCACCTCGAGATCCAATTTTCGGCGCCGAGCGCGGAGGGGAGTGAGAAGGGGCGGGCCTTCTCAGACGGCTCTGAAGTCCCCCAGCCTTCCAGGAAGTTTTCTAAGCCTTCCCCGAAGATACAGAACTCGTCTCAGAAGGCGCGAGGGCTTCTGAGAAGTCCTGCCGCCTTCCGAAGGGGCCTTCTTTTCATTTTTCCCCCTCGCTCGCCGCCGACATGTTCGCCGGATCCACGTCGGACTTCGCCGAGATTGCGTCGGGCTTACGTCGGATAATTACACATCGAGTTCGTCGGATCTGCGTCGGAACATCGCCGCGCCAACGTCATCCCATATCTGATTGGGCGGACGCGCTGACCAGAGATCATAGATTCATTTCGCGCCGCGCGAGGCCTCCAGGATCATCCCCACAGCGCATCAACTGTCGGAGCCCCTGGCGGATTTATTGAGTCGGCGTTGGGCCCCCGTTGCGGCGACTTCGACGCCACCCGTGGCAGGCTCCGCGCCCCAATGGGAGGGATCCAATCGCCGATCCAAGAAATCCGCGCGGACATCCGAGAGTCTATGTTTACGCAGTTGCCCGTCCTCGAGGGGTGACATGAGCCTCTCCAACAAAGGGGCGAAGAGAGCCCGTTCCTCCTCGCGGACAGATGGCATCAGACACTCTCTCCTCTCGGCGGTGGACAAACCTCCCTTTAGTAAACCTCCCCTTCGTGAAAACGGCCTGGGACCAAAACTGACGGCCGCGACGCGCTCTCGCGAACCGAAAACGGCCAATTCCTTGATCGAGGTGTCAGGCGTTCGTCTTTCTCCGATCCTCGCGGTCCACCAGGCGTTCGTCTTGATCCGGGGCCGCCGAGGTGGGCGCGTCCCTTGACGTGCGAGCACGTGCCGCACCACCGGCACGCGCGCGCGCGGAAGGTCACACCTCGAGGCCTCCAGCCAGTGCCAGCCCAAGCAGAAGGGCGCTTGGCACAACTGGTGCACCAGGAGCGCGCAGGTGGCGGGAGCAGGGATCTGTGGAATGCGCGGGGGTAACTGTATGGAATACAGAAAGGCACGTAGTACAAAGAGGGATGCCCGTGCTGTGAGAGGGCACATTTTTCCCCACACAGCTTGCTGAACGGGGTGCTCTTGTGATAGAAGCTAACTCCGGCCGAGGGAATTCAAAGCAGAGACGTCCTCAAAAAAATGTGGTGGTCCGGGCCGTTTCGCTTCAGACATCCTCGCAACTCTCGTTTCTGAGTCGTCCAAACTCTGAGTTCCCAGATGCCGCGCAAGAGGTGGTCCGGCCCGTTTCGCCTGAGACATCCTCAAAACTCTGAGCTCCCAGATGCCGCGCGAGAGGTGCTGAGACATCCTCCAAACTCTGAGCTCTGAGATGCCGTGCGCCAGGTGATCCGGCCCGTATCGCCTGAAAAGTCCTCCAAACTCTGAGCTCTGAGATGCCGTGCCACAGGTGGTCCGGCGCGTTTCGCCTGAGACACCCTCGCAGCTCTGAGTTTAGCGATGCCGCGCAAGAGGTGGTCCGTCCCGTATCGCCTGGAGATCCTCACAACTCTGACCTCGGAGATGCCGCGCGCGGGGTGGTCCGGCCCGTTTCGCCTGAGACATCGTCGCAACTCTGAGCCCTGATATGCCGTGCGCGAGGTGGTCTGGCCCGTTTTGCCTGAGACATCCTCGTACCTCTGCGCTCCCTGATGCCGAGCGAGAGGTGGTCCGGCCCGTTTCGCCTGACACATCCTCCAAACTCTGAGCCCCGAGATGCCGCCCAAGAGGTGGTCCAGCCCGTTTCACTTCAGACATCCTCGCTCTTTGGCATTCCGAGATGCAGCGCGAGAGGTGGTCTGGCCCGTTTCGTCTGAGATGTCCTCAAAACTCTGAGCTCTGAGATGCCGCGCGCGAGGTGGTCTGGCCCGTTTCGCCTGAGACATCCTCGAAACTCTGAGCCCTGAGCTGCCGCGCAAGAGGTGGTCCAGCCCATGTCGCCTGCGACATCCTCGCAACTCTGACCTCGGAGATGCCGTGCGCCAGGTGGTCCGGCCCGTTTCGCCTGAGATGTCCTCAAAACTCTGAGCTCTGAGATGCCCTTCGCGAGGTGGTCCGGCCCGTCTCGCCTGAGACATCCTCGCAACTCTGAGCTCTGAGATGCCGTGCGCAAGGCGGTCCGGCCTGTTTCGCCTGAGACATTCTCGCAACTCTGAGCTCCCAGATGCCGCGCAAGAGATGGTCAAGCCTAGGGGCCCAGAAGACCACATGCTACACATCCCCCCTGGGACCCTGGGAGCCCCAGGAGGCCCCAGAGAGCTTCAGGAGGCCGCAGGACGCCCAGGACAGGCCCCAGGGGTCCCCAGGAGATTCCCAGGAGGCCACCTATCATAACGTGTCAAGTTAATTCACATCCAGTGCCGATTCGTTAACTGTTTCTGCTGTTATGGCCCCCTCCCATTTTGGGGGGCCCAGACGGCCACATGTTAGATATCCCCCCCTGGGAGCCCCAAGAGGCTTCAGGAAGCCCTAGGTGGGGTCCAGGAGGCCACAGGAGGCCCAGGAGGAAACCCCAGGTGGTCCCCAGGAGGCCCCAGGAAGCCCCAGGAGGCCCCCGCAACTCGGAACTCTGAGACGCCGCGCTCGAGGTGGTCCGGCCCGTTTCGCCTGAAACTTCCTCGCGGCACGTTTCGCCCGAGACATCGTCGCAACTCTGGGGTCCGAGATGCCGCGCGCGAGGTGGTCCAGCACGCTGGAGACATCCTCGCAACTCTGGGCTCCGAGATACCGTTCGGGATGAAGAGGAGGTGGAGGAGGAGGAGGAGGAGGAGGAGAAGGAGGAGACGGAAGGGAGAAGGTGGAGGAGGGAGCAGGCAGGATGAGGGGGAGGAGGATGAAGCGGAGGAGGAGGAGGAGGAGGAGGGAGAAGGAAGGGAGTTGCAGGAGAGGGCCCAACGGGAAACGAGTGTGACGCGGTCTTGTCAGAACGTGTGCGAGAGGTTGTCAGGCCCGTTTCGTTTGAGACATCCTTCCAATACTGAGCTCCAAGATGTCGTTCGCGAGGTGGTCCGGCCCGTTTCGCTTGAGCCATCCTCACAATGCGAAGCTCGAAGATGTTGCGCGAGAGTTGGTCTGGCCCGTCCTGCCTGAAACGTTTCGTAGCACAGGGTCTCCAATCACAACCTCTCTCAATCCTTCTCAAGCCTCCCTCTTCCCGCTTTCCGTCTGGTTCCTCTTCCCTCCTCCTTCGTCCCGCCTCCCGCCTCCCGCTGCTGCGCCCCTGCTTCCGCGTCCCCGTCCCCGCCGTCGTCGTTTCTGCCGCCACAACATCCGTCATGCGTGCCCTGCCTTCCGCCCTCCCCAGACATCCGCCAGTTATCATGTTCGAACATGCCATGCTGGCCCGCACTGGACGGGCACGCAGTCCACCTGAGAAACCGCAGTGGGTTACAAAAACCCTGTTTGGGGGATACTGCACTCGGGCTACAATTTGTCTTTTGCGGGGGCCTGGGCGCGCCCGGCGCCTGCGCGCCAGGTGTTTCAAGGGCCCTTGTGAGCCAGAACAGCGGCATTCAAGGGAGTATTGACAGAGGCGCAGGAGGACGAGAGGCTGACATGGGCATGACAATCACAGCTCCCCATTGTATTGCAGCCGAAACGCCGCGCCTCAATCCGTTAATTTCAGCTTATAATTTTCGGAAGCCGTAGCCGCTCAGATCCCGTAGCTTTCCCATGCAATCCCAAGCCGACTGTGACACACAGCCGGTGCGGTCACACGAACACGTAGGCCTTGAAAGCGTCTCTAAGAAAACTCCATCAATGGATTGTCCGATCCTGGCTCCGTGACGAAGTTGCCAGATCCTGATTCGTCCGCAGATTGACCCACCTCGTCAATGAACCTCAGCGGCTCGGACCCGCAGGGGTCGTACTCGTGACCACTTCGTTCCAGGTAGCAGGGAACGCTGCACTGAACTCTTTCGTCCATTGAGGAGCCCATCTCTCGTGCTTGGGTATCAATTTGACTTCGAGATTCGCCAAGTCGGAGTCCTCGATCTTCGTTCGAATACGCGTGGAGGCTCGGAAACGCGGTGGGAACGGCCTGCGCCGGAAGGTGCATCCTGACCGTGCGATTCCATAGCCTATACTATCCAAAGACTTGCAGCTTCGCCTGTACTTTGCTCCAACCCCCCCCCCATCGTCGCAGTATGGATTCAGAGCTGGGTGACGTAAGCACTGCGTTCGGTTCGGCACCCCTGCTTGTGGACATGTACATGGGGGTAACCTGCGCGGCGGTCGCCGCCCACCAGCATCTCGGCAATGCACGAATACAGATTCATCTCGGGGCCGACATCAAACGACAGGTGCGCCGCGCAGTGAGCGCAGGAGGCCCGGCGGGTGCCCCTTTCACAGATGATGCCGAATATGCCGTCCTTTCTCGAGGGTCCCTGATTCAACTTGCACAAGCCTTCCTTGCTCCAAATGGAGGCAAGGGCGAGTTGGCACCGTGGTAGGCGGTCTGGATGTCGGCATCAGGATTGCTGAGTCCCCCATGCATGACTGCATGTCCCTGGCACATACCATCGCCATATCCATGACCCACAACTGTCCACTTGGATCTGCAATTGGACCCTGCACAAAGAGGGCACTCGATGAGTCCTGAGAGATGCCCACGAGAAAATGAAATCCTCTGGGCACTTGAATATCCCAGAGGGAACCTCCAGAACAAAGACATCCAAAATAATCGAAGTGACAGAGAGCGCCAATCAGGCCCCCCCCCCTCCTCCAAACCACCCACCACGTCGATCTCGGCGCGCATCTTCCAGCTGGAGCGAATCACTTTGTCGAGAGCATATGTCTTATTATGGTAGATCAGTGGGCCTCCCTCCACTGGGCACTGGCGTTGTGTTCTTCGGGACCGAGGAAAATCTCGCCTTCCTCTGCTGGGTCGTCCATCGCGGGAACGGAGACGTACTGGTCGATGCTCATCTCTGCCTTCGTGGCCTCCTGAATGGCTTCCCCGGCTGGTGGGGCGCTGTCTACGCGCCCCTCGAATCCCCGCGGCGCCTGACAACTCGGCGTAGCTTACAAGGAGGCTGGCCAGCTCTCCTTGCGGGCCGCGCTCGCCGCGGAGTCCGATATGCCCCATTACCTCCTGGAGAGCAGCCTCGCCATCCTTCGCCAACTCCCCCCAGCTGTCGTCGATGAACTGCGGTGTGTGCCATCGGTTCCTGCCAATGTTCGGGAGGTCGTTGTAGTTCATGTTGTTGGTGGGATACAGCGCTGCGGGGGCCCAATCTGGTAGGTCGCGGAAGTCCACCCATGCGAACTCTGACACAGGGCAAGCGATCGCGGGGCCCTCGATCTCGGCCTTTGCGCGCACCTTGAAATACCCGTAGGGAGGCGCGCAATCACTGGCCTCGATGACTGTCATAAGGTAGCGCATCACGGTCTCGCATTCAAAAAGTACAGAACGACTTGATCACGTCGACAGCAACATCGGCGGGCATTTGCGTCATCAGCTTCGCCCAGACACGAAGGGTAGGACATCTCGGGCACTGGTGCTGAACTGCCATCATCTCCAGCAGGGGGTCATTGAAGGCGGTGCTCGATTGCGAAGCATGCGCGTTTAGCGCCTGTTGAGCGCGGCTCTTCAACGCCAACTAGTAGATCGCGTCGTCGGTGTGGGCATGCGTCCGTTTAACTCCTTCGCATCGGACGGCTGGTCCTGCGTCGCATGGTCCGCGTCTGCGCCCTGACCGTCCACCGTCGTGCCCTTCGCCGTGTCTCACTTCATCTGCAGAATATATTGCTTCTCCACCGTCGCGATGTAACGCAGTGGCTACTTACGCGCGGGCAGCATGTCCTGTTGCTGAAGAAAGTCGCCCAAGTTGATCCAGACATGGCACTGATGCCCCGCCCCGCAGCGAGAACGCTGGCGCGGCCCCTTCACCCGGGTGTGTTCCAAGAGAAAAGCCCCGTAGTTCACGCGAAAAGAAATCGCGGTCTTGTCATTCGGAATATCCGGCCCGGCTGCTTCCTGAAGCCCCCGACTTGCCGCGTGCCCGGCAGCGCCGTCGAAATCCAGGTTGCGCCCATATGCCGTACTTGGCCGCGCCCATATGCCCCCGGTCGAAACTCCCCCCTGGAGTTGCGACCGCACGCGAGCAGCTCACCTTGGTGCTCCGACGATGGACCAGGACGGCACTGTCGTCGTGCTCGTCGGGAGCCAAAACGTAGACACCGACGGTCCCGACGTGCGTCGGCCTTGGGAAAACGGTTCGTCACCGGGCGCCTGCATCTCCTTGGCCGTCTCCTCGGCCGCGTCGTCGGCGATGTGCCCCGCGTCAAGAGGGGGCTGCCCCGACGAGGGAGCAGCAGCAAATCTCTCGGGCCCTCTCGTTACCTGAGCTTCACCTGCTGCCGGCCCCCCGGGCGGCCCTGGCTTCTTGGGTGGCTGCTCTTCTTGGGCCGCAGCTTCTGCATCGGCCAAGTGTGTCTTTTTCCCAGGCAGGTTTCGCGAGGCGCCTCAGGCTGCTGCGGAAAGTTGCCCGTGGAGTCGTCACCAAATGCTGCGACGGGGTGTCCGCCACTGGGGCCCCCCTCCTGCTCGTCGTCGCCCTCGCTCGAGCCGGCGTCCTCGACGCCCTCGGCCTGCTCGGTCTGGCGCTTGGACGTCTTGTTCTGACGGTGCCTTTTGATGTTTCTCCCTCCTTGCTTCGACAGCCTGCGAGGTCAAGGGTCGAGTCCGCTTACTCCTGGGCGCGCGGCCTAGGTCATTCCTCCTGGTAGGTTCTCGAAGTCCTGTCGAACCATCCGCCGCCCCCCCCAGGTCCGCCAACAGGCTGGAGTTGCCCCTCTCGTCCTTCAGGGCGCACCTGCCCGGTGGATTCGCACTCGCAGCATCCTCTTGGAGTAAAAACTCCAAGAAACCCACGTGTGGACGCTGTGAAAAAGACTGCGCGAGCTGGTCCGTTCCGGCACGCTGCGCGCGCTCAATTACCTAGCGCGTCGCGAACCTGCGCAGGAAGGTCGGCAGCCCCTCAATGTAGCTAGCCTCGGTTGTGGCCCCGGGGTCGAACACGCGCCTCAAATTGTTAAGCGTAGACCAGCCCGTTATCCGCCTCGCCTCGCCTCTTGATCCGCGCTTTCTCGGTCCGTTGCAACTCGAGGCGTCGCTCTAGCTTGAACTGCTGAGACTCAGCTCGGGCGCCCCCCCCCATTCGCCTGCAGCTTGATGGCCCCCGTCCGACGGATGCACGAACCACCTTCCGTGCCCCCCAGATTGTCCGCCACCTTCTCCAAGCTGCGCACCTCCAGTTCGAGGTATTGGCCCGTGGCCATCAAGAACGCAGCATATCCTCCGAGGTGATGGTTCGCATTTTGGCACCGAATCGGATGGCGCCCACTGCCCAGGGCGCTCGAGGCGGCCAACGCGCCCCTCGAAAATCGTGCGACCACTCCACGCACCCTCTTCGCACTCTCGCCTCGGCGCTGCATGATACTTTCGACCCGCGTCTCCATCTTCTCCTCCCTGCGCTGCCCAGCCTCGGGCGACGGCCCCCCTGTCGGCGTCCTCCGGCGGCAGGATCACGACGTCGCTGTCGCCGCCGCCGCGGGAGATGACGCCTCGGCCCCTTCGCGCTATGCGGCTCGCGCAACTCCTCGTCAATCTCCGTAGTCCCCAGTGCGCCCTGGTCCGCGGGATTTTGGAAGCTCGCGCCTGGGCGAGTCCCCATCCCGTTCTCCGAACGAAGTTTCGGGCTCCCTCGCGCACGCCATCCGATCCCCTGTCTACTCGAAGTTCGAGAGAGGGAGAGAGAGAGAGAGAGAGAGAGAGAGAGAGAGAGAAAAAGAGAGAAAGAGAGAGAGAGAGAGAGATCGGACAAGTAGGCGGACCAGGGTCCGTCCGCGAGGCGCACTGCGGTGCGACAACTCGCAAGCACTATTTGCGGCGGTGCAGCCTTAAGATACGAGGGCGGGCTACAAAACCCCCTCCCCCGGCGCAGTGCGACTGACGCTACAGACGGCGGACAGACGATGAAGATCTCACCTGACAGACCGCGTGAGGTAAAAGGCCCCAACAAGAAAGGCGACGTGCTGGCACGTGGCTAGGCGGCTTGGCGGACCGCCAGTTGGGCGCTTGGCCGCTGAGCGGCGCGCAGTGACGGGGCACCCCCCGCCCCCACGCCCTGACACCGTGGACGCGGAGCCACACGTACACACGGGCAGGCAGGAAGGAGAGGATCAGCGCGGGGCACCAGGTGGAGCGCCGCGGAACGATGACAACATAGCTTGGATGTTGAGTGACGGCGCGACACCATCGGGCGAGGTGGTGAGCAGCTCGGCGAAGGCTCGCCCAGCGCTGTGGAGGCGCTGGAGTAGAGGACCTTGACGAGCTTGGGCAGCGGCGAGGTCCGCGGCGAGAGCTAAGCACTTCTGCTGAAGGGCAGCCATAGCCTGTGACAGCTCGGTTTCACGGTCGGTGAGAGGTGGCTGCTCAGTGACATCCGCCGAGGATCTCGAGACAGAGGCGAGGTCCTCGGTACGCCTGTCCAGGTGGGCTAGCGGCGTGCGGGACCCTGAACGCTGACGTCCGTCACCGTTTAAAGGTGACTGGAGGGGCCGGCGCGACCCCAGGGCTGGAGCCGCTAGGGCCGCGCCCCGAGAGGTCAGGGGAGCCGCTTCCTCTCGCTCAGCAACGGAGGAAGCGTGGGTGGGGCACGAGGGCCTGTCTGGTTTAGTACCCTGCGGGGGGGCTGAAGCCGCCCCCGCGGGTCGCTGACGATGGGGAGGTGAAGTGGTATGCGCGGTGGGGCCAGTCGTGATGCCGTGCAAGGCCGCTGAGGTCGGTCGCGTAGAGGGTTGGTGACTCGGTGGGGCGGCATGGTCGGCAGCGTGTGGTGTCGGCGGTGCGTCCTCAATGCCACCCAATCCTCGGGGGGCACTCGGGTCGTGGTCGGCGTCCTGGCGGTGACCGATATCATCGTATGTGGGCGTTAACGCTCTTGGGGACGGCGTCGCAGTAGGGTTTGCGAGGTTTCCCGACGGGGCGGGGTTTTCGTTGGCTGGTCCGTCGTCCAAAGCGTCCGATCCCCCACCGAGGCTGAAAAGGTCATCGTCCTGCTCATCAGCGTCTTGAAAAGGAACGGCGTTGTCATGTGGGTGGGCTGACGCACTCAATGGCGGAGTCGGGGGCGCCGTGCGGGTGCCCGCCGGGGCAGGGTTGGCGCTGGCTGACTCGTCGCCCAGGAAGTCCAAACCTCCACCAAAGCCGAACGGGTCGTCCTCCTGTTCGTCGAATAACCCCCGTTGGGCCTCGGCCCAGAGCTCGTCGGGGTTTTGTGGGATGTCTGGTCCAGCCGCGGGTGGAGCCTGGTCAGACAGCAGGGGATTTGGTTCCATTTTGTTTAGTTCTGCAGCAGTGAACCCAGCCCTGCGGTGTGGGAGAGGAAGAGTACGATGTCTCCGCTCGTAGATGGCAACGGCGACTCCATGGAGCACGGTCGCTTGGCGGTGTCGTGCTTTGGCAGCTTCAACGATGTCGTCTGGGAGGTTATGAGTACGTGCCGCCGCTGTGGCGAGGGCGTCAGCCTGACGATTGAACTCCTCCGCGATGGGCCCGATGAGCCCGAGGTCGATGCCCGTGTCGCCCTGGTGGCTAGCGACTTTCTCTACGCGGAACATGTTTGGCTTGGCCATGACACATCGGTGGACCTTTTCCCAGAACTCCACGTGCGTGCCCTGCGGAGGTGAGTGTCCGTCGATGATCCTTTGGAAGCCGTCGACCACCGCCTGGTTGTCCACGAAGACGTGTACGGGCCGTTCAGCACATGCCGTGAGGTGGACAATGGCGAGGGTCTCCGCAAGCTGTGCGTTCTGCGTGATGCCGTGAACGCGCGCACTGTAGTTCATGCGGTGGTCGATGCCGTAGTAGACGCCGTAGCCCGCTCTTGCAAGCAAAGGGATGGCTTGGTTGGTGCATGCACCGTCCGTGGCAGCGTAGACCCATGTCCAACCAGTGTCGTGGTCAAGGTAAGTGGTGTAGGAGTCCTGGGCTGAAGCCGCAGGATCTCCCTCAGGCGGGGGCCGCGGTATGGGTTGAGGTAGCGGGTCCCTCGCGAGGTCGGCTTGCAGATCGAGGAGGGCTGGGTCCTCATCGAAGAGCCCGCAATGTCTTGTGTGCGGAGGAAGACGGGCCCACTGCTCGTCACTGATGAGGGTGGTGAGAGGGACTCTTTCACGGGCCCAGCACTTGCAGTCACGCACAGTGTGCTCCTGAGTTTCCTCTTCCTCATCACAGTAACGGCAAATAGGGCTGGGATCAGCGGACGTATTTGATCGAGAACGTCGCTGTTGGGTGTGGTCCCCGCCCGACAGGTAGTTTAAGAGGAGCGCCAGCTGCCATGCGTTGCATTTGGCAGCTCCTTTGGTGCGGGCGAGCCACGTGCTGGCGAAAAGGTCGAGGCCCTGTCTGACCGAAGCAAGGTGACCAAGGTCATGACGCCGTGGCTTGATTTTTCTGAGAAAGGCTCTGCGTTGCGAGGCGCGCAGCATGTGAAGGAAGGCGTTTTGGGGAAGGTTCAGCCAACTGATCTGACAGCCCCAGTCGTCGTACATGGTGCCAAATGTGGGCCAAGTCCAACGGAGCTGCTGAAGCGTCTGAACAAGTCGTCCAACAGGTCCTCCGCCAAAAAGGGTCTGGACATGGTGTTGGAGATCCCTGACGAGGCCGCAAAGAGTGGCGTCGCGGTTGACCTGTCGCCGCAGGCACAGGAAGACTTCACGCTGCATAATGGCGTCAATCTCCAGGGCGTGCCCTGGGACGCACACGGCCATGAGAGTCCAAAACTCGACCCACCTGTTTCCCTTGGGGCGGATAGCCGCCTTAAGGGCATGGTTGTAGGCAGTTTTGACGGGGCCTGATGGGGCTTGGATGTCAGTGCCCGTGGTACAGACGCTGGCAGCAAGGGAGCGGGCGTGCCGCGCCTTAATACGCATCGGAGATGGGAGCTTGCCAATACGCGGCAGGCGACTAGTCGCCCTGCGAACACGGGCGTCAGCGGTGGCCGTGAGGTTGAGCGCGGCTGGAGCCGGCGCTGCCTCGGCGTTGATGTAACTTCCGACGAGCTTGAAGGAGTCGACCACGCGTAAGGGCCGTTCCGCCAAGGTGAGCTGGGTAACGGCGGTGTGAAGCTCGTCAGTAAGCGCCCACCCCGCCACTTTTCCAGGATGAATGCGTTGACCAGAAAATCGATCAAACTTGGCGGTTTCATCAAGAGATTTCTGCAACTCGGGCGCGGTGTGGGTAGTGGAGTTGCTGTCGTCAACAAAAGTAGTGCTGAGTGACCGCGGCACGTAACGATGCTGTCTCTTGGTCCAGACGCACATGAGCAGCTTAATGTCGTCCAGGGACCAAGAGCTTCCCTGGAGGTGACCGTTTGTCCTGGCCAGTTCCTTAGAGTACGCACCGTTCATGCGGATGTAACGTTTGTGGCGCCTGTAGAAGTTTCTGCGGACAGTAACGATGTCTTGGGGACACCCCGCGTGAAGCGCGAGGTTAAGGCATATGTCCGTGATGAGATAGTCGAAACACTTCTGACGGTCCAGGGCAGCTCCAGCCAAGGGAAGGAGAAGGGCTCTGGCGTGTTCGATGCGAAGGGCGAGAGAAGTGCTGACGTCCCCAATGGTAGCTTTGGGGACAGCGCCAAAACTCGTGGCGTGGGTCCATCCTTTCCGCCATTCCGTGAGGCTGCGGTAAGCTGGTGCTTCCCACGCGTACATCCAAACGGAAAGCACCGAGAGAAGTCGTTGGTCCGTTGGGAGTTCGCCTCGGCCTTTTCGGAGGCACGGGTTTGGGACGTGGAGGAGGGGTTCTGGGATGGTGCCAGTGCGTTGCATAGCTCGTAGAACGCTGGCGAAGAGGCGAAGAATGTCGTCGGGAAGCTCCTTTGCCTCCTTAGTAGTCCAACCGTCCAGACCCCCCGCGCGTCTCGGTGAACGGGTGCGAATGAAGTGGATGAGTTGGTCGTCGGTGAGGTGGAAAGGGGTAGCTGGTGATGGCGTAGGCAGCTCCTGTCGGTACTCGTCGTAGAAGTCGGCCCACGTCGGCATGGCTTCGGCATCATGTCCCGCACGTGCGCGGTACCTGCCCAAGATGGGCTCCCAGGTGTCGACCATGAGCTTCAGCATGTCCTTGATGTTAGCAACAATGGCGTTGGCAGGGAGGATGTCGGGGACTTGCGCAGGTGGTGGTTCACGGGTGTGGTCTTCGTCGCTGTCCGTGTCGGGCGAACTACCGTCGCCGGGGCTGAAGCCGCCAGCTTCGGTGTCAGCGTCGCTGTCGTCCGTGCAAGCTTCGTCAGGTTTGAAGGCGTTGGTGTCGCAGTGGAGTTGCGTATCGTCAGGAGTGGTAGGCGTGCGGAGATACGCCGTGGGCGAGCTATCAGCAGCTCGTGCGTATATGGCCGCCTTTCGCCCGCTTGGCTCACGGACGCCCTCGGCCCATATCCTGATGCGTTCCGCCTTGGCACGGTTCGCGCGTCGCGCCAGCTCTAAGTCGAGATGTTGGATCAAAACGTCAAGGTGCTCCCCGTGCGGCACTGGCTCGTCTGGGGCCCAGGCCTCGGGGAATTCCAGGAGAACCGTGGGGCGCAGCTTGTGGCATAAGAGGCGGGCCGCGGCCCACGTGCAGTCGATGCGCTGCGCGAGGTACGGCGGAATAGCACGGCAATCAAGATGGTGGTGCTGTCCGATGAAACGGAGCTCGCAGAGTTGCCGATGGAGCTTGCGCAGTCGGTTCATGTGAATCGTGGAAGCTCCGTAGGTGGGGAACGCGCGGGGGACAACCGGTCGATCCTCGAACGTAGGCGTGAGCCCGTGCATGGTGGGGGGCTTCTTTTTTGGTTGGTGGGGCGGTGGAGGTGGCAGATCGCGTAGACGGGTGAGATGGTACTCATGACTGGCCTCGTTAGCCAGGGTGAACATGCGCTCCACGTCGTCTCGTGCGTCGGCCTGCTCCATGCGGTCCTGGTACCGCCCAGCGATGAGGGTCCCAAGTGCTTGCAGCTCGTGCCCCTCATGAACTCCATCGTCGGGCGGGTAGGGCGTAGGGGCAAGAAGACGTCGGGCCGTATGGTCGAGGCGACTGAGGTCAAGCGTGACCTGCAGGCCAACGTGAGACTTCGCAGGCAAGTCGCGAAGGTAGCAGAAGTCGGTGACAAGGGATCGCGCCGCCTGGTTGGCAATGATATAATCGATGCGCGAAGTGCGGGGGCACTTGGTGACGCGGTCCCAATCAGGGATATTGCCATAGGTGTGCATGGTGTGATCTGGTGTGCCCTCAGCGACGTTGGACCATCCGTGCTGCAACATGTGCAGAAGGTGTGGATTGTCGTCAATGTTCGTGTTGGCGTCCATGCAGATGAAGTAGGGTGCTGAGCCGACCCTAGCGGCGGCACAGTCAGCGAGCCGAAAGAGAGCTGTGCTGTCTCCTCCAGCAATCCCGTAAAGGCTCGCTATGTAGATCCCCGCGGGCCCATGGTTATTTCGTCGCCGCCTACGGCGGTGTTGAGTGCAGAGTGGGAGAAAGACCTCATGCCATCTTTTCTTGGCCTTGAGGGCGGCGATACAGGGCGCATTGTCGTCGACAGTGGAGTCGACGATGGCATCCTTAGAGAGAATGGCGACCCCTCCCGAGGCGCCAGTGTTGCCCACAACGGTGTGATCAGTGCCGCCGTGGGCAGCTCTGCGCTGGGCTCGCGCCAGATCAAGGTCAGGCCCAAGACTGGCGTGGTATCCACCGTGGAGAGGATTGGCGGCGCTGGTAGCGATGGCTTGCCTAGTCGGCTTGGCATGTCGGGTCTCCTGCAGTGCTATGACAGCGGCGTTGTGGTCGACACCAAGGGCGGTGATGGTTGGCCAGTTCGCTGAGAGACTGGTGATGTTAAGGCTGACGAGGTGTATGGAGCGACCTGGCCCGTCTCCATCGGTGGAACTGGGGTTTGCGCGCCCCGCACGGTGAAGGTCAGCTTGACCCTCGCCCCAGTAGGAGGCTTGGCCACAGTAGGAGCTCATGGCGTTACTATGGGCTAGCTTGATCGGGGCTGAAGCCGCCGTCAGGCCAACCATATAGGAGGGACACGGTCGGCACTGCGCCAGGGGGGGTTCATAAATATTAGTAAAAATGTCACGAAAATTCCTCCTCACTCCTGTGCTATAGGGGACGAGGGGAGGAGAAGTGAGACGGCAGCAGTGGGAGAGGGAGGCGACTCCTCGATCCATCCTGCCGAACACAAAGACAAAAACGAGACAGCGGCGGCGGCCAGGCGCGGCGGCGGCACAACGCACGCGCATGTACTGCGCACGCGCCACCGCTGGTCCCTCCTGCGGTGACACGCCCGCCCCGTCAGTGTCTTGATGAGCAGCATCTGGTGGAACGGCTCCAGCAGCACGATCGGAGGCCTGACGCTGGGCTTCGTCCATGCCCGCTGCCGTGAGGCCCACGTTGCGGACAGGGCTGATTCCCCGCGGGGCCGCAGCTGCCGCGGCAGCAGCCGAGGTGGCGGGGGCACCGCCCCGACTCTGAGGTGAGAGCGGTGAGCCCCCGCCAAAACCCGCCACAAGGTTCTTGACACGGTACTTGTTCTTGAACGGGTCGAAGGTTGGCGCCTCGTCGATGGGGACGATCACGCGGGTGGGCAGCTGCGGCTCGTGGTCCGTGGACGGCGTCGGCTCGAGGTCGACCTGGCTAGGGTCGATGACGCTGGCTCCGAAGCGTGGCACCACTTCGGGGGGTCGGCCATCGGCCTGAGTCTCGCGAGGCGGCGAGCTCGTGGAGCTCCCTGGGGCCTTGCGCGAACTGTGGCGGCTGCAGGTCCTGCTGCGCGGGACGCGCCCGCCCGTGTGACGGTCGCGTGGCGAAGTCGCCTGGGCATTAGCGCGCTCAGAATCCGCCCTGCTCGGGGATCGGATCGGCGCCGCGCAGGGTGATGGGCTGGGCTGGCGAGAGGCGCTTGTGCCGCCTTCCGCCGTGGCTGTGGCCTGGTCGGGGTCGGCCGCGTCTGGGCGGGGGCTGACGTGGTGGGCGCTTCCCTCGCTGTGCCTCGGGGAGGCGCTGCGATGCGCCTGGATGCGCGTGAGGACGAGCGGGGTGAGCGGCTGCCTCTCCCGCACAGGTGGGGCAGGTTTGGCCTGGGCAGGGCGCAGTGCTGCAGCTACGTTTGGCGGGGGCGTGTGCTGGCGCGGTTGCCAAGCGCGCACGTTCGCATCGCGCCATCCTTCGGGGCGCCCAGCCCTGCCACGGTTTGTTGCAGCCCCCTGGGCTGAAGCCGCAGGGGTTATCACTGCAGGCTGGTTGCTGGAGGGGCCCTCATGTCGGCCTGAGTAGAGGCCCCAGGCGCGCGTGGACCCTGGCACTGGCGAGGTGGCCCTTAGGGCATGTAGGGGTGCACGCGAGTAGCCGATGGCCGCTGGGTGAACCCTGGCGTTGGGGGCTTGGCCGTAGCTGGAGGCGGCTGCTCCAGCAGCCGCAGGCATGGCACCTATGGGACCACGGTGGTAGGCGGCAACCCCGTCGTAGGCCGTGTTACCGCCTGTCGGGACTCGCGCAGGGGAGCGGTAGCGTGGTGTGCCCTGCTGTCCTGCGTCACGTTGGTCCCGCTGCTGGATGCGCTGCTGGTGCTGTTGGTGGCGCTGCCAGTCGGCTCTCGAGAGGGGACGGGTGTCGGGGAGGATGGTGGGCACGTCGGGCCGCTGCCAGCCCCGATAGACGTGCTCGAAGGCGTGGTCAGGGTAGGTCTCCCCTACGGGTGAGTATCGTCGCACATACTCCGTGTAGTCGATGTTCTGCGGCTCTGAGATCGCCGTAATGTTGATGGCCCGCTGGTGCGCTGGTCCGTAGAGGCAGAAACTACCACGGTTGCTGCGGTCGTGGTTTAGCTCAGCTTCGGTCGTGGCACGGCTCACCATGGCGTCACAGAGTCGCATATCGTAGTCGAGAGCTTGAGGCCCAGGACCACCCTCGGCGTCCCAGTACAGTACCACATCTCGCCAGCGGGTGCGGGTCATGTGGGTGCGCTCGGCGATCAACTCGCAGACGGTCCTGACCGTGACACGATCCCTGTACATGTTGGTAATGGCTAGGGAGAAGGGTCGGCGGACCGTCTTGTTGAAGGTGAGTTCCTCCTTGAGGGCCTGATGGGGGCTGAAGAGCACATAGCCTTCCCTCCAAAGCGGTTGGTCGGGGGAAGGTTCTTCGGGCATCCCCGTTCCTGTGAATCCAGGTGGCCGCGTTGTGCCGTCAGGCAATCCCTGCCTGGGGACACGCCGCGGCTGTGGTGGGAGGTACCATTGGCCCTGGTAGCCTACTTGCCCTGGTTGTGGAGGTTCTCCCCCGGGGCCTGAAGGCGCTCGGGGGGGTTCCTTGAGGTCGTGGAGGGCTGGCGCGTTGCCGAATTGGCGGGCAAGGATGTGCGGCGGCATCCCTGTGGCACGGACGTCGAGCTGGTTGTGTGGCCTGGGAGGGTGGGGACACCTGCTGGACAGGCAGCATGTGTCAGAGTCCCTCTTATTGGTGCTGTATGCACACGTCCAACTGTTGCACGAGTAGTCCGTGGACCAGTCCATAAGTGTACGCAGTCCGCTGCGGCCGCAGTCTGGGCACGTTGGTTGGCCCGAGGTGCCAAGCTGTGTGTTGCGGCGAGCCGCGCAATATTGGCAGCATTGGAATCGACACTGTAGGCAAGACCAGCGTCCTGGTAAGGGCGGTAGCGCATGCTCGTTTGTGCCTGGGTCGTCTGGGTGGGGTCTCGGGCGATCCCACAAGGGCCAGACGTCAGCAAACCAGGATTGGCCTGTAGTGCGGACTACCTCGGCGGGGAGGCGTGCGTCCTCGGCATGGCACCTGATCCACTGGGGCCCCATATCCGCTGGTACCATGACGGTGCGCCAGGAGTCGTCCCCCTTAACGTGGACTTGGGTCGGTGCCCAGAGCTTAGTAGTGGTGTCGCCGTGATCATGATGGAGGATGACCCAGCCGTCACGCCCGTCCACCGTAGGGTCAATGACGCGGTAGCCCATGACTGTCGTCCCCCACGGTAAGTAGGCGCCATCGTGGTGATCACCAGGGTCGAGCCAGACCTCGATGCCAGGGGCGTTGACACGGGACCGCACATCACGCACGTGGTAGGCGAGGACGTGGTAGGCAGTCGGCTCCTCCTCCGTCACAATGTGCTCCCACGTCTCGATGCCGCTGTTGTCGGAGGTGGAGTTCCCGTCGCTCTGTCGTGACGAGCGAGAGGCAGATCGTCGCGCACGGGCGCGGCCTCGGGCGAGGGCGGCGGCCGCGCTGATGAGGGATGGCGTACGGCGTTCGTCGACTCCAGATGACGTCGATGAGGGGTCTGGACTGTGGGCTAAGGCTGTGCCTGACTTGTGCGTGCGTGGTGGGTCCGACGCGGCCCCAGGGCTGGAGCCGCTGGGGCGCGACCCGTGTGCGTCAGGGTGCCCCCGCACGGGGACAGCTTGCAAGCCCGTGTACACCAGGTCGATGAGTGGTTTCGGGTCCAGCTGGAGTATGTGGAGCGAGACGCGTGGTCGAGGCTGATTAGGGTCGTCCCTGGTGGCTGCTTCCGTGTCGTAGTGCTGTTTGGCCCATGCTCGCGCCGCTTCTGGCGAGTATAGCGCCTGCGGTGGTGGCCATGCTGCCGCGATGGTTGATCTGCGCCTGGTGCTAGCTTCCTGGTCGTGAGCTTCAGCCGCCTCACGGAGATCTGGATGATCGTAGCCAGCAATGTGGAGGGCGTGCGCGCAGTCACCCATGCCATAGGCGTGTGGGAGGGCACGGCACCTGGAAGCAGCTTCTGTGGGGGCGCACCAGTCCATGCGGATGAGGAGGCTCAGGACCCGAGGGTAAATGAGGCGCGCTCCGTGGGCCTCCCCTTTCACGTAGTTGTGCCTGTTTTCCCCGCGCGGTGGTTGGGTGGCTTCGCACATCCAGAGTGCGATGGGTCCCCACGCGAGGGTGTCGTCTTCGAGGCTGTAGGGCGGGTGGGGCGGTATCGCGTACCACGCGGCCAGCGAAGGGTGCACACTCACGTACGTGCGGCCAACGTTGGTGCCAGTTCGACCCTTCGTTTCACGGCGGGGGCCTGGCAAGAGGTGCCCTCCACAGGCAGCAAGACGGGCCGCAAGGTCGCCGCGGGTCCCATGCCAGAAAACAGTGGGCGCGTCGGTGGTGGGTTGACGGAGGTCCCACGTGAGGTATGGGAAAATTGTCTCGCCCGGGTTGCCGCCCGAGTCTTCCAGCACCCAAGTGAGGCGGTTCGGTGGCCTCTGCATGATGTCCGTCCACGGCCCCAGCACTTGGAGTGTTGGGTCGTGAGTGAATCGAGGGTGGTCGTGGAGTCGTAGAGCGTCTTTGATGTCCTCAGTGGACACGCCACTGTTCCCTAGCGCGAAGCCGTTTTGGTACAGGGCGTTAAGTATGCTCTTCGGCGGCTCGGGGACCGCTGGGTCACGCTGGATGGTGTTGCGTGGGTTGCGTGTCGGTGGCTTGAGGGCAGTGTAAGGCGTACCAGGGCCTGAAGGCGCCTGGGGCCTGTCAGGTGATGCATAGCGTGCTCGCCGTCGTGGTGGTTGGGTGTCCGCGTCGGAGGAGGAACCACGAGCGTCAGCATGTCGGAAGATGGACCACGGGCTGCCATGGGTGCGTTCTCTCGTTTCCCTTGGCTCGGTGTCGCTACCGTGTGCTGTGGCATCCTCGTTGGTCGGTAGGTTGCCGAATGTCGTGCCGTTCTTGGAGCCGTCTCGTGGCGTCGGGCTGGTCGATCTTGGTGTGACCGACGAGGCTCGCGATACGGCGGCTGTGACTTCCGCGATGGCGGCGGTAGTGGCGGTGGTGACGTCGGCGACTGCGGCGGCAACAGCTGCGGCGTAGTGTTCCTGTAGCAGCGGATGTCGGAGTGCGTGCACCTGCTGGTCGTCGTGTTCGTCGGCGAGCGTGCACGGCATTTTGTGTGTGGCCTCGTCCTTCGGCTTCCTGCTCGGTTGGCAACAGCGGAGGCACCAGTGGGCAGTGGATGAGTCCAGGGCCCGCGCACATATGCGGGCGCCTACGTGTCCGACAGCTCCCTGGGCAAGGAGTTTGGCACCGACGAGTAGAAGACCACACACAACTCCACCCGTGGCTATGGCCCCTAGCTTGCCGCTGGCCCATTTAAGGACGCCCCCGAAGCCGCTCCCGACTGCAGTGGCTCCACCCGAGACACCATCTCTGAGTTTGTCGCTGGTCCATTTGAGAGTGGCCCTCAATGTGGACGTGACATAGTATGTCGTTTTGCGTCGGAATATAGTGGACACCGATGGGCCTGGTGCGGTCGCTTGGCGTCGTCGTCGTTGTCGGTAGCTGGGGTCTCGGCTCGGGGTCGGCAAGTATCCATCGATCTGGTCCTTGTACGGCATTGCTATCGCGATGGCGTACGTGGCCACCAGGAGGCAGATGAGGCAGCCACAATGTCGTGATGCCGCTGAGCTGTGCTGGGGCTCGTGGGGACCGCTGGCATCTGGGTGTTCATCATCGATGGGGTCGTTGTCGATGTCGGCCTGCCAGTGGTCGATGGCACTGGGGTTGGAGTCAGTCACGTTGTCACCTCCTGCGGTCTGGGGATGTCCAGGTCTAGCCAGTGGTGCAGCGGGGCTGAAGCCGCCACTGCACGGCCTGGCATGAGCTGGCGAAGCAGTGGAATGGCTAGTCACATCAGCGGCAGTGACGCCTTCAGCGTCGTTAGGCCGCGCAGAAGGGTCGGCCTGATCTGAGGTGTGGGGCGCACTGCGTTGCCACGGGGCGAGCCCAGAGTGAGGCTCACTGTCGCGGTCACGCTGAGCCGAGTCGCCTGATGGTATCGTGCCGTCTCGATCCTGGATATCGATGTCGTCCTGGCTATCCTCCGACGCGTGGAACGAGTCCATGGATGTATTGCCGATATCGCTGGCCGCGATGTGCTGGAGCAGCCATGATACGGGATCTTCTGCGGCCTGATCGGTGCCGTCCGTCGGCGCCGCAGCGAGCTCCGCCTCGACGAGCGGCAGCATGTCTGGCGGTTGGTGCAGGATAACATCAGCGAGGTACGCCATGGCGTCATGGTCGGGTGGAGGGAGACCTCTTGGCAGCAGAGCATGGGCCCGTGAGAGGTATGGCGGCAAAGGTGCCATGAAAGCCTCAGGGCCAACGAGCGTGGCACGAGCGCCCTGGTACTCCAGAAGGAGGCCGAAATAGCGGGTGGCGTACTCGCGGCTGCTCTGGATCCGAGTGAGGTTGCGGTTGATGCGCTGCCTGTCGGGGCCCGCTCTGTGCCAGATGTCCTCGCACATGTCGACCGCGGTGCGATGACGCAGGGCGTCGGTGGTGTCCTCGGACGCCTCAAGGAAGAGGTGATCGTACTGTGGCAGATGGAGCGTCGCCAGGATGTACGGGACGCAGTCCTCGAGCCATGCCCAGAACATGTCCTGGTTATCCTCACCTGGTGCCCACGCCGCAGCACACGGTATGAGCCGGGCGCGGATCATCATCAGGTGCCAGAAAGCAGGGTCTTCCTCGGGTTCGCCCCTATCTCGCATGGGAGTGGTGGGACCCGTAGGGCAATAGCGGGGCACAGCAGCGGGGCTGAAGCCGCCACTGTGTGCCTGGCCAATACTGCACGGACTCGCGGCAGCGGTGCCGTTGACGATCGGGTCCAAGATGGTGCAGTGATCGTACTTGTAGATGCTGTCATCGTAGAGGTAGAAAAGGGACGCACGTTCGACGTGCTGCAGAAGAAACCCACCTCCATGCTGGGGCGCACCGCCTGAAGACGGGTGTGCTCCAGCGAGCGAGGGGAGGGCCAGGCTGAAAGCAAAGCGCCACATGATGGCGAGGCCTGGCAGGCGGCGCGAGCGATGAGCCAAAGGCTGCATGTCAGCACGCATCTTTAGGTACCCCTGCATGCTCATGTACATTGCAACAAACACACCCACAGCAAGATGACAGGTGTCCCTACACCAGGTAGCTTGCTCGTGCTGCTGCCAAAAATGACATGATATAGCAAGGAAGAGGTACGACGAGAAGTGAGAAGGGATGCCTCTGAAGGCGCTTCCTCGGAGGGCTGAGGCGGGCCCTCTGAGGCACCTTCAATAGGGTTCCTGTGTGGCCCGCCCTTTGTCTTTGCCTTTGTCAGCCCCTGGGGGCCCCGTCCCTGGGGTGACCTGGCCTGGCTGGTCGATCCACCCGCAGACAGCCACGGGATCGGCAACTGGTGCAGCTTCCTCCTTTTTGGTATCGAGGGTGGCCACCTGGGGCAGGTGGATGGTACCCCCCGTGAGGTGCCCGAGGAGGGCCTGGATGTCGCCGCGCAGTGCAGCAGCTTCGGTAGTTGCCGTCTGTTGCTGCGTGACGACGGTGGCAAGCCCTCGTTCCAAGCCTGTAACGTGCTCCGTGAGTGTGGCCTGGGATGAGAGAACGCCCGCAAGCTGGACCTGCATGTTGTCCACCGTGTTGGCAAGCAGCTCGTGCTGTTGTTCCATGTGTTGGATGCGGGTCGTAGCGGCATCAGACAGTTTAGGGTCCGTAGCGAAGCGTTCGCCGAGGGTGTTCGGTTCGCGCGATGCCACGCTGAATTCGTCCTCTGATGAGAGGATCTCGACGTCGCCTGGTACCTCGGCGGCTGCGTCAACGCGCCCTTCCGTGTGGCCCCCACCTTCGGCCGCCCCCGTGCCAGGTTGCGGGTCCATGCCCGTCCCCACCTGGTCCTTGGACGGCCGTCTGCTCGGCAGCTCCATCCGTGCCGTGCGGGGGAGCAGAGGAGCTGCGGCCTGGAGCGCCGTGTGATCTTGCGTGCGGCGTGGCGTCACGTTTCCCGCTGGAGGATCGGTGGCGCTTGGCTAAAGGCTCCTCCTTGGGGATCGGGAGCGGTGCGACGCCCTTGCCTTTGGGCGTGGCAGTCATGAGGTCGTGGAGGTAGGGGCTCTGGGCCGCTTTGGTTAGGAGTGTGCCCGTGGCGGGGCTGAAGCCGCCACCACGGGCGGGCGGCGTCACAGGCTCTGTGATAGTGGTAGGGGTGACAATGGTAACGTTGTCCCTCTTCGGCACGACCTCAGCCAACGGGGCCTCGGTGATGCTCCACGGGATGGGGCACCCTGCGACCTGTACCGTATATGTGGGTGGGGGACGATGAGCGCGCACTAAGGCAAACTGCGCCGAAGTGGCTGGGTCCCAGGCGGTGTGGTAGACCTCACAGTCCCATTTGACGGACGGGCCCGTGAGAGTCTTGGCAAGCTGAGTCAGCGTGGCATGGCGTGCCGCAATGCCCGTGATGCGGTATCGCGTCTTGGCGAGAGTGGCTTCGCAGCCACGGATGCTGACGGCAGCGGCCTTGGCGGCGTCTGACCCACGTGCAACACGGATCCCCAATAAGCCTGACTTGCCGTGCCTGACGACTCCTAGGGCTTTGAAGTCCACCGACTTCTGGAACGCCTCTGCCATCGTGATGGGCTGGTCCTCGGGGAACCACACGGTCTGGTACTTGTCTGCCGTGGGCTCGTCCGCACCTACGTTGCTGAGGTCGTAGGTGGCGCCGAGTTGCCCCGAACCCGCCAAGACCTTGTCAACTGCTTGAAGACTGACGCCGAAAGTGGCAGCCAGGGACCTTTTTCCGACGCCAGATCCGTACCTGCCTAGACTTTTGCAGGGTTCGAGGATAGTGACGGCTTTAAAGTTGCCGTGGAAAAGGGCCTTGAAGGTGTCCTGCAGCTGACTGTCGAGCTCCTGGCGGCGAGCGTCTTTCTTAGACTCCCTGTGCTTTTGGTTTTGGCGCGCCTTGTCCTGTGGAGCGGAATCCCCTCGGAAAGGACCCTTGGCGCGTGGACCACCGTTCACGGGGGCGCCTCCCGAAAACTGATCCTCGAAGGCCTGATGCATGGAGGGGACTGCGGCGATGGCTTCGGTTTCATGTATGGTCACCCGAATCCAGCATACGTGGTCGGCAGGATCAATGGTGGCGACGGCTACTTTTTCCGTGCAGGCGACTTCCTTGGTGCCCAGCTGGTACACGGTCACGGGGACGTGCGTGTGAACCACATTGGGCGCCTTGGGGTGGCGCTTCAGCACGGGGACGGCGAGCTCGGTGCCGACGTAGTTGTCGTTTTTTGGGCCCATGACAGCGATCGCGAGCTGACCCGTGGTACGCTTACCCTGCTCGAGATGGTGCTGCAGCAGCCGCTCGCCACTCTCGTAGTCGTGGAGGCTGATGCTGGGCTTGTACGTCTTGCCGTCGTCGAGTGATGTGGGTTCGGCCAGGACTGGGACCTTCCAGAAGGCCGGGTCCAAGGCAATAAATTTGGCGTCCGCAGCCTGAAGACGTGCGGACGCAGCTGGTGGATAGGATGTGTCACCACCATTGCGCTTAGGCTTGCTGCGCTGGTGGTGATCCAGCGTGTAGCTGATCTGGTTGGCGGCACACATGCGAATCAAGGCACTGCCGAGCTTCTTGGTGTTGGTCTTGTGCATGTCGTACGTGGCCTGCAGCTCGTCCGCGTTCAGCTCGGCGAGCCCGTTGTATGCGGCTGTGGGGCGGTCAGACCCCGCTTGCTTGAAGGCTGCAATGCAGTCCTGTTTGCGTTGGAGGAGGGATCCTTCAGCTGCAGGACGTGAGCTCGGCGGCTGCTTGGAAGAGCGACGGCGCTCCGGCTTGGCGGGGGCCATTGCGGCGGGCGCTCTGGTGGGAGGGAGGAGGTGACGCAAATCTGTACCGCGCTGCTGGCGCGGTTCCGGTCTCGCGAGGCCTGGAGTCGGGACTCCAGGCGGGGCGCTTCGCGTCGCGGCTACGCTATGAGTGCAGGGCACTCTCGAGCCGAGACTAGAGAGAGAGAGAGAGAGAGAGAGAGAGAGAGAGAGAGAGAGAGAGAGAGAGAGAGAGAGAGAGAGAGAGAGAGAGAGAGAGAGAGAGAGAGAGAGAGAGAGAGAGAGAGAGAGAGAGAGAGAGAGAGAGAGAGAGAGAGAGAGAGAGAGAGAGAGAGAGAGAGAGAGAGAGAGAGAGAGAGAGAGAAGAGAGAGAGAGAGAGAGAGAGAGAGAGAGAGAGAGAGAGAGAGAGAGAGAGAGAGAGAGAGAGAGAGAGAGAGAGAGAGAGAGAGAGAGAGAGAGAGAGAGAGAGAGAGAGAGAGAGAGAGAGAGAGACGCGCGAGAGTAATTCGAAGGAGGAACAGCTGGCGCCCAGCTTCGCCAGGCGAAGCGAAAGCCTGACTTATAGTGCTTTGACCATTAGCCCAAGGGTCATCGGCCGCCGCGGCTGGAGAGCCACCAGAGCTGACCTCCGTTTCGTCCACCTTGTCATCTAATTCCTCGCAGTCGTGAGAGATTTCGCCCGCGTCGTCCGTGGCGTCGCCGTCGAAGTCGACCTGCTCACCCTGCTCTCCTCCCGAGGCTGGCGGGTCGTCGAGTAGATGCGCCAGGGGCCCAAGAGCTGGCCCCTCGGGCGGCGCGGCCCCGCAGGCTGGGGAGATCCCAGCCACGGCGCCAAACTCGCGAGCTGTAAGCGACGATGCCTCATGACATACTGACGCACCCACTGCGCGAAATCACGCGTTGAAATAGCTGAGTTAGCAGCGGGCTGAATAGAGGGGGCGGGGGCGCGTCGGGGGGGCGACAGAGGGCGCGCGGGAAGATGTTACATTCGACGGAAGAATAAGATTCGACATGTTCGAGCTCGGATTGCGTCTCGGTGGCGAACCGAAGCGCCTTCTCCCCCCCATTCAACATCATCTTTTTCTCCAAGAGTGGGCCGCGCAACCGCCTGCAGAAGACGCGCGAGAAGTCGCCAGACAACCCGCGGGTTCAGTTCGCGCGCGAACCAGCGGCACTGACGACCACGGTTTTCCCAAGAGCCACACATCATAGTTATCTCTCAGGCTGCTCGCTTCTTGGCGAGGCGAACTGTTCCCGATTGATTCAATCGCGCAAATATTTCGCGCCGGTCAGGATGATGATGACAACTCGTATTTCTCGGTTTACAGTGCGTCAGTCTCGGAGTTCGCATCGGTGGCCCTCGCAATAAAGTTCCGCGAACTCGCCGGGCCTCGGCCAAGCCCCCGGACATGGCGTTGCCCTCCACCGCCAGGGGAGAGATCCCAGCGCGCTCAGTCTTGCGGGAATGCCACGTGAGAACACTGACGCCAACTTCTGTTCCCACCGAGGTCTTTGTCTGCGGCGCAAATCGCGCCCCCCGCCTGAGACCGACCGCGCCCCGCGCCCTCGAGGCCCAGACTCGAGTCGCACAAGGCGGCCCTGCGGAGTCGAGACAGGGGCCTGGACTTGATTGCGATCGCGGCACTGGCGCCCTTGAGGCGCAGCAGTGCGGGATTTGCTTCAAAGCAACCCTTCGCCCCGGAGTAGGGCGGGGCGCTGCTCAGGAGAGATGCGCCCCCCGAGCCGTTGGGCGTGCCTTCTCGGCATCTGCCCTGGCGCGCCTGGTATTCCAAGGTTCCTTCAGCGCCCCCGCGGGAGACCGATGGGTCGATCTCGTTCTGCTAGATGGCGCGCCGTAGAGATTATGAAATCGATTTGTTTTTGCGTTGTCGTAGAGTGCGCCCGCCGCGCTCAATTGCGTCCTCCGCGAGTTCAACCCATCTTCCGAATGTGAACCACTTGCGAAAGCAAGGGGTGGCATCCAAAAATATATCCCCAATGCCGCCCCCCCAACAAATCATATGTTTCGATGTCTTGCCAGAGGCGGCCGTCAAGAGTCTGGCGCACGAGCACGACGCAAGGCGCCAAACAAATGGCGGGTAAAGCCATGTTCCGTGAACCATGTCGAAGGCTTCTGCGCCAGCCTGGACGGCGCGCCAGAAGTCCGCAAGCTTCTGTCAGCTGTTCGATCACGCGCAATGCGTTGGGAACTTCGCGCGGAATGCCACCCGTAGGGGGCGAGGCAGAAATATACGATCCCTCTGATTTCGGAGTCCTTGGCAAAGGGCCGACTTGACGTCGCCCAACCAGGCCATAATCTGGATGGAGGGCAGCAAGAGGTACGCCTGCTGTGGAGGGCGCAGGCACAGTGCGGTTCATCGCAGCAATGTCGGGATCATGAAACCCTTGAATAATCCATCTCGGTTTAGCGTCGAAGTTCTTCGGGGGCAGCACAATATGTTTGCTCATGTTCGCAATCGGCCCCTTTACTTTTCCATATCCTAAGATGGGTTTCTTGTTATCACCCATATCCAAAACATGGGTGTTTTGTTATTTTCCGACCGCGCCGGACCACCCAAACCATGATGATGGCCATGCTATGATGAGAGTATGATGTGAGTATGATGGTGATGGTGAGTAATGGATGAGTATGATGATGATGATGATGATAGCGACGGTGACGATGAGCAGGTGATGAGGATGTCTCGAGGGGGTTGCTGGTTCTAGCACTCCTAAGGGGGGGCCGATAGGGGTATTGCACGGCCCCCGTTCGCGCCCAAATGGCGGGATGTCTCAAGCGGTTTGAGTAGCGCCACCGAGCTTGGATTCTCATAGAAGCACGCGCTCTTTCAATTCCTCCGGGCAGGATCAAGTGCTTTGAGTTATCGGGAAAGCACTCGCTTGACAGCGATATAATTGACGAGGGAATAGCATCGCTTGCGCTCGGTGTCGCCCGGACAGACAAGCTTGCCAGAAACCTTCGGCGCCCTGCGGTCTTGGTGTTCGGCGAATGTTTTTTTGATATGTGTGGCCACAACCGGCCCGCTGTCCTCCGAAGATAGCTGGTCTTCCGTGAGTTTGTTGATCGTGTTTCCGAGGTCGTCGTTGGCGCGGCGGCAAATAAAGCACCCCACTTGCGCCGTCAAGGATCTGGTAGTCGCGAGCAACGTCTGCAGCTCCTCCATGTAAGCGTCTAGGCGAGTAGCCCGACATTCTACATCCCAAGTGGGAGGTAGGTCGTCGGATATCTTCGGCGCCTCCGATTGCGCGGGAATTTGCCCCCTCGGGCGATTAGAAGATCTGGCCGCGGCATCCCCCCAATAAGTCGGAGCGAGGGAAGCCTGGTATTACAAGGTTTGTTCGGCGCCCCCGCGGAAGACTGATGGGTCGATCTCGTTCTGCAAGACTGCGTGCCGTAGAGATTGTGAATCCGAAATGGCATCGAACAATCTACGCCCAATGCCGCCCCCCCAAAACAAATATCCTGGCGAAAGACCCGACCATATGCAATTGTGAATAACGCTTTGTGGGTGCCGCTTTCGGTGGGGCTCCGTATGGGGCCACGAAAGGCGTGCCACGAAACGCTGTCCTGGGCGCACGGGACGCATGAGGGCGGTAACATTGGGGCCTTCGGTGGAGTTCCCTATGGGGCCACGAAGCGTGTGAGGGGTGTGCCGAAATGGGTGCGGCGCCGCCATGCGGACGCAGCCACTGGGGCCTTCGGTGGAGTTCCCTATGGGGCCACGGAACGTGTGAAGGGTGTGCCGAAATGGGTGCGGCGCCGCCATGCGCCCGCAGCCACTCTCGCCTTCGGTGGAGCTCCCTATGGGGCCACGAAGCGTGTGAGGGGTGTGCCGCGAAATGGGTGCGGCGCCGCCATGCGCCCGCAGCCAGTGGGGCCTTCGGTGGAGCTCCCTATGGGGCCACGAAACGTGTGAGGGGTGTGCCGGAATGGGTGCGGCGCCGCCATGCGCCCGCAACCACTGGGGCGTTCGGTGGAGCTCCTTATGGGGCCACGAAACGTGTGAGGGGTGTGCCGAAATGGGTGCGGCGCCGCCATGCACCCGCAACCACTGGGGCGTTCGGTGGAGCTCCCTATGGGGCCACGAAGCGTGTGAGGGGTGTGCCGAAATGGGTGCGGCGCCGCCATGCGCCCGCAGCCACTGGGGCATTCGGTGGAGCCCCCGTATGGGGCCACGAAACGTGTGAGGGGTGTGCCGAAAAGGGTGCGGCGCCGCCATGCCCCCGTATGGGGCCACGAAACGTGTGAGGGGTGTGCCGAAATGGGTGCGACGCCGCCATGCGCCCGCAGCCACTGGGGCCTTCGGTGGAGCTCCCTATGGGGCCACGAAACGTGTGAGGGTTGTGCCGAAATGGGTGCGGCGCCGCCATGCGCCCGCAGCCACTGTCGCCTTCGGTGGAGCTCCCTATGGGGCCACGAAACGTGTGAGTGGTGTGCCGAAATGGGTGCGGCGCCGCCATGCGCCCGAAGCCACTGGGGCCTTCGGTGGAGCTCCCTATGGGGCCACGAAACGTGTGAGGGGTGTGCCGAAATGGGTGCGGCGCTGCCGTGCGCCCGCAGCCACTGGGGCCTTCGGTGGAGCTCCCTATGGGGCCACGAAACGTGTGAGGGGCGCGCCGTGATAGTGGGAGGAGGGAGGAGGGAGGGAGGGGGCAGCGGGAGGAAGGAGTGAACGCGGGGCGCTGTCTCTTCAAAACGAGGACCCAACACCACAGGATGGTTGGGAACAAATCATTTGTTTCGATGACATCAAAGCCAAAAATTTGCTCAGGGCGTCCGTCAAGAGACTCGCGCACTAGCACGACGCAGGGCGCCGGAGAAGGGCGGGCAAAGCCGTACTCCTTGAACGATGTCAGAAGGCTTCTGCGCCAGCCTGGACGGCCGGCCACAAGTCCGCAAGCTTCTGTCAGCAATTCGATCGCGCGCAATTCGCTGGGATCTTCGCCCGGAATGCCGCCCGTAGGGGGCGGGGCAACAAAATGCGATCCCCCTTTATTTCGGAGTCCTTGATCAAGGGCCGACTGAATGTCGCCCACCCCGGCGATGGCCGTAGTAGAGGAGAGCAAGAGCTAGGCCTGCTGCGGAGGGCGCAGGCACACTGCGGTTCGGCGCAACAATGTCAGGAGCTTGAATAGTTGAGCTCATTTTCGTCATCGGATCCTTCACTATTCCATTTGTTTTGCTAACGAGAAAGTATAGCGCGTGCGGGAAATGCGCGGCGCTCCCCGGTGAATGCGCACTGCTTTGGCGCCGTCAAGTCCTGCGGCGCATATCTCCGCCCACTCTTCGTGACGCATGCCGGCCGGCCCACGAAACTGTTGTCTAAGATGTCCAAGCAACGGGTTGATCTTAGTCCCACCAGCCTTGTGGGCGTAGGTGGTTTAGGGAATGTCCTCTTCCATCCCTCCTTTATTCCCTTCGGGGAGGGGTTTACCCCTCCCCTTAACCCCCTCCCCTGGACTTGGACGGGGGGGGCCGCTGGTAATTAGAGCGTCCAAAACGGCCTCGGCGAGGAACCAAAAATCATCGGTTCCACCAAGATCTTGGCCGATTTTGGAGGCTCCCGAGGGGGGGGGCTAATTGAGGCACCCCCTTCCTTTGATCGATCACCTCCAAGATGGCCCCAAGATCGCTCCCAAGGCTCCCAAGAGCGCCCCAACAGGGCCTCAAGAGGCGCCCAGGAGGCCCCAAGAGGCGACCAGGAGGCCCCAAGAGGCCTCCAAGAGCCCCCCAAGATACCCCCAAGAGGCCCCCAAGAAGCCCCAAGAGGCTCCCACGAGGCACCCAAGACGGTCCAAGAATCTCCCGGGACCGCCAAGAGGCCCCCAGGACGCCCCAACAGACCTCAAAGAGTACCCCAAGAGACATCCCAAAAGACTCCGCGAGGCATTCACGAGGCCTTTGACTCTTCTGATCGCCCTTATCCTCCTCCTCCCCCCTCATCATCACCACCATCATCATCACCGCCATCACCATCACCATCACCATCGTCAAAACCACCACCATAATCGTCATCATCAGCACCATCAATATCAACATCAACATCATCATCCACCTATTCCTCCTCCTCATCCTCATCATCCTCACCCCTCATTCCTCCCTCCCCACCCTCATCATCCTCCTCTTCCGCCTCTGACTCCTCCTCCATCCCCCCCCCCTTGGGGTACGACGGCCTCCCCAGCCCCTTGTTCCTCTGTATGCTGCCCCACTTCCATGATCACCTCTACTCGCCTGGGCGTCGTTTCTGGATGGGCTGGTGGGGATACTTTCTGATTCGCGGCCCGCAAGGAAAAGCCCAGAGGGCGGTGCGAACGAGGCTGGGGCACAGCGCGCGGGAAGGCACATAATTAACGGCGCAGGACAAGCGGCTGGTGGGGATATTTTTTACAGCCGCAGGCGGAAGCGCCGGCGGCGAGCAGTCACGGTCGGGCTGCGGCCGTGACGAATTCCCGGGCGCGCGAGGGGGCCGCGGATCAGGCGGCGGGGGGGGCAGCAACCAAGGGCGTCTGAGAGGCTAGGCGGTCGCGCAAGCTGCAACCCAGGGAGTCTGAGGGGTCAGTCACCCAAGGCGGTCGTGCAAGCTGCAACCCAGGGAGTCTGAGGGGTCAGTCACCCAGGAAGCAAGCCAGGCGCGGCCAAAATGGCGCGCCGTACGTTCCCACTCGTGGTCGTGACAGGCGACAACCGCGTGGTGGTGGGAACCAAACTCCGCGCGAGAAAGTCAGCCCAGGGAGTCTGACGGGTATGAACAGACCGAAGCTGGCTGACGTCGTCCAGCAAGGAGGGCTGGTGGGGATACGCGAAGCGTCAATAAGTTCGTCTTCAGCCCGCTTCTTCTTCTGAAGAATGACATCGAGGCGTTGAAGTTGGCTGCTTCTGGTTGACAGGCCGCGTAGATGTTCTCCAAGTCGGGGGTCTTGGGCGCCCCCGACACGTCATCTGTTACCTGATTCACGTTGTCGGCAACCAATTTACCTGCGGGGTCCGCCGGCGGAAAATCCGGAAGTGCATCGTCGTCGGCGACGGTAGCGGCAATTATGACGACGCCTTCGCGGGCGAGAACATGCCTGAGCCTCGGGCGGCGGCGCTGGGGGCCACCCCCAGCGCTTCTGCCGCGGAGGGCAGCGTCGAGCTCGGCCCGCGAGTCGGCGCGGGGTGCGATGTCTAAGCGGTCGCGCGCGTCGAGCGTCACTCTGGGGCGCGGCGCGTGCCGGTCCAGGCGTGGGCATCTGCGCTGGCATCGAGCCGCAGGCATCTCCATGGCATCTCACCATTTTATTTTTCATGCTGTCCTTGCCACGAGCTCCGCGCCGAGCTCCAGAATTTATTGAGCCAGAACCACCTGAACCCATAATCCAATTTCTACAAAAACCTACTCGCCAGTATCAGCAGTGGGAAAGATAGGACAGGTAGAGACAAGACTGGATCGCTCGTTCCCGTTGACAAGCGTCATGCGGAGCGTCATCTGCTCCAGGAGGAGCAGCCTGGAAACCGCCGAAACCTGCTTGCCGCTTGCGCCCTGGCTCGTCTGGCTCGTTCGCGCAGCCCCGAGCCCGCTGCCCCATCCCCCCGCGTCGGGCGCACTTCGAACGACTCATCATTCTACTGTTGGCCCACCGCTTTGGTCGAACACGTCCAGTTCGTTTCCCTCGGCGCCCCCCTTTCGTGGGCCCTTGGGCTTTCATTTTTTTTGGGGGGGGCTGTTGAAAGAAGCCTCGCCCGGGCTTCCGCTTGCGCGAATGCTGTCCTGCCCGGCTGCAATCGGCGTAGATGGAGACATCTTCGCATATGTCCCCAGCCGCGAAGAACGCGCATTCGTAGCCCATGTACTTGGCGGCCTCAGTCAGGGCCTCGTCTTCCTTGTAGGACTCGGGCACAGTTAGCGAGGACTGTTGCAGGATAGTCCATTCGACGTCATCGCGATCAGACTCCTGGCCCTCGCATCCGTCTTCGTCTCCTCGGCGCCCGACGAGAATTGAGGCGGAACTCATATCATGAACGCGATGGCCGCTTGTGCCGGAAATTGGTGGTCGTTCAAGCTTCCGAAGCCTCTCGCGCGCTGAATCGAAAACGAATGGCCCCTCAGTCCCGTGCTCAACCGCATCTCAAATAATCACGTGCCGTTTTCAATTCCTCCGGCAGGATCAAGTTATTCTCAGGTTCTCGGGATGGCACTCGCTTGCCAGCGATATAATTGGCAAGGGAATAGCTTCGCTTGCGCTTGGTTTCATCAGAACATAACAGTTTGCCAGAAGCCTTCGGCATCCTGCGGTCTTGGTGCTCAGCAAAAACCTTTTTGATGTGTTTCACCACAACTGGCCCACTGTCCTCCGAAGACAGCGGATCTTCCGTGAGTTTGTTGATCGTGATTGTGAGGTCGTCCTTGGCGTCGCGGCAAATAAAGCACCCGACTAGTGCCGTCAAGGTTCTGGTAGTAGCGAGCCACGTCTGCAGCTCCTTCATGTAAGGGTCTAAGCGAGTAGCGCGACACTTTCCATCCCAAGTGGGAGGTATGTCGTTGGGTTTCTCTGGAACTTCCGATTGTTCAGGAAGCTGCCCCCATCGGGCGATCAGAAAATCTGGCAGCGGTGTGTTCCCAATACGTCGAAGCGAGAGGAGTGACAAGGCAAAGCCTGTCCCCGCAGAGGCGCGTTCAGCCGATCTGGTGCAGCCCGTGAACCACGGCCCGGCGCGTTTCAACCGGACGAGGATGATTGCGTATGGGGCCGTGTTCCTGTCCAGGGTTTTGAAAACCAGCGGGCCCAATCTTGATCTGACCCGCCCACATCGCCATCACCTTCCCAAGTCGCGTTTTCTCGTCCTCCGTCTCCTTCCTCAACGATCCTGTCCTGGTGGCGACCAAGGATCTACTGGAAATTCATACTATCGAGGCTGAGCGTCGTCTGGGAGATCCATGGCGGCGCTCGGTGCAAGAGGGTGGGGAACGGGAAGAACGTGAGGAGGGTATGGAACGTGTCACCCGGAAATCGAAGGACAAGGGGGTCGGCCTGACTCCCCTCGTGGATCGCAACCACGGGTTCCGCGACCACTGTGGAACGTATGGGAGTAGTAGTATGGAATACAAAAAAACACGGAATGCAACCTGCCATCGCTCGGACGCCCATTTCCCGTGCATTTGTCGGTGTCGTGCGTGTTTTTTTGTTTGCTTGTTTTTTACGCGATGGTCCAGGATGATCCTCGCCGAAAAAAATGCACACGTCCGAGCGATGCCAGGGCAAATAGTGGGACCCGTGCTGTGAGAGAGAACGTTTTCTCCTTGTAGGGGCTCCACGGCGCGCCCGTCGCCTGCGCGCCAGGCGACTCCGGGGCCCTTGCGAGCCACCACGGCGGCACGCAAGGGAGTACAGAAAGAGGCACCGGAGGAGGACAGGCTGACGTGGGCATGACAACCACGGGGTGGAAAAGTGGCGAGGAGCTCTGGCGAGGACGAGGGTGAGGGCGGGGAGATGCGGATGCTCAACGACAAACACTGGGTGCCTGGAAATGTGCACCCAAACCAAAAGGATTACGGGTTATCTTCACCTGGGCACATGTTCCTGGACTTCATGGTGGTCATATTTTCGGCCACCTGAGATGCCCGATTACCACTACCGGCATTCAGATCGGGATTATCTTCCCTGGGTGGGGACAACGGGCAACCGCCGATACTGGTGTTCGTGTCAACCTCGAGGCCTCCGAAACCACAGACCCGAACTCCGTTGGGATCGAGGTAGAACAAGAAGCGAGACTGCGGGCCGCCAGGCGATCGCCTTCGAGGTTCAAGACGCCGAAGTCGGCGCGGCCCATGACGCGCTAGCAAACGCTGCACTACCAAGACAGGCACCTGCCGGATACAATACCTCACGCCGAACGCAGCGCCAAGCAACGCTATATCGGCCAAATAACTAAACAATCGGTACAAGAAGAATATTGGTCCCTCTCCAACGCCAAATCGCGAAAGAGATGGGATCGTGAAGTGGGGAAGCGGGAGGAAAGGTCCTGCTGAGGACGAGGATGAAAGCAGGGAGAAAAGGTGAACATATCAGTCACAAGTTGTGACTGTCCACCGAGACGACCGATTCAACTGGGGCTGATAAAGAGGCCACGAGAGCTGGAACAAGCCAGCGACCGTTGAAGGCCTAAGTCAGATCGGTGTGGCCGCCGAAGCATGGACGGCGTAGTCCACGAGGTGGGCTCGACCTGCGTCGTTGATGTCCCTCGCACGTGCCTGCCCTCTGCTGGCCGTGCCCTCCATCGGTGACCCCCCCCCGACGCGCCGCCGAGTCGAGACCTCTGGGGCTGCAGCGACCTGACCGCAAAGTGAGCAACTCGGAATATCGGGTGGAGGGTAGGATCGCATGTTCTGCGCCAGGGCGCGGGTGGACATTGTGGGAGCAAGAATCGAGGGCAGAACATCCACCCCGATAATATCCACCCCAACACGCGAGGCCGTTAGCAAACGCGCCCAAAGAAGAAATCGAACAGGGCAGGGCTGTGTAGTAAAAGCCCAAGGCCGTTTAGTAAACGCCAATTTGTCCGGTCCGGGTGGTTTTTCCTCCCTTGAAAGAGGTGGAGAGGTGGGTGGGAGAAGCGCTGATGAGGATGAGGACGACGATTGGAAAGGGCTATCACAAACACCGCAGCCTGTTGAAACCGGTGAGGTTGTTTCAAAAAGATTGTGAGACCTACTGCATCCTTAGAGCAACTCTGACCTCATGATGTAAACAGTATACGTGGTAACGCACTTGACTGCAGATTTGCATGTTCGAGGACACCCCGAAAAGACACCCACCCATGATCAGCACGAGAACACTGTCCAACATACATGCAGAACCGTCAGGAAGCCGCGGCAGACATCTGCACACGCAAGCTCGAATCTTGCGGTTTCCGGATAAACTGTCAGAACTCCTCGCTGGCCGCCGTCTGTCTCAGACACGTCGGCCCATTGGCAAGTGACACTTTCTCTTCTCTATCCGCCGCCCCCTCCCCCTCACCAAGAAGAACAAACATCGACAGAAACATCAACTGTCGAAGGTCCTTGCGGATTTCTTGGATCGGCACTGTACCCTCCTCCCCAGAGCGCGGAGTGCACCCAGGGCGGCGCCATGGGCGCCGCCAGGGGCGTTCCGGCGTCGATCCACCTCCGTTCCCATATTTCCTCGAGTCATTAAAACGGCACCAGCAATCCGCCGGCCCCCTTGCGGGGCCACCAGGCTGCAGGCCGGAAGTGTGCTGCTCCCTGTGCCAGTTGCAGCTTCCAGTTTCCACTGTTACAGTTCTGCTTCTTGCTGCTTACTACTATTCCTTGTTGATGAACGCGCGAGGGGAGGGGGAGCCCAAACCAGCAGAACTGCCACGCCCTGGGAAGGTTCTCAGAATTTCTGAGGGGGTAATACTTGACACACCTCACGCAGATCCGCAGGGTCAGGGTCCAAAAACACAAGGGATTTGCCATATGTTTGAACTTCAGTAGCACCCCTCACGCAGATAGGCGGGGTCAGGGTAAAAAGACACATGGGATGTGCCACATTTCTGAAATCCGGTGGCACCCCTCACACAGATCGGCGGGGTCAGGGTCCAAAAACACAGGGGATGCGCCACATTTCTGAAATTCGGCGGCACCCCTCACACAAATCGGCACCCCTCAAGCAGATCGGCGGGGTCAGGGTCCAAAAACATAAAACATATGGAATTTGCTACATTTCTGAAATTCGGTATCACCCCTCACGCAGATCGGCAGGGTCAGGGAACCAAAACGCATGGGATTTGCCAAATTCCTTAAATTCGGTGGCACCCCTCACGCAGATCGGCGGGGTCAGGGTCCAAAAACACAAGGGATGTGTCACATTTCTGAAATTCGGTGGCACCCCTCACGCAGATCGGCGGGGTCAGGGTCCAAAAACATAAGGGATTTGCAACATTCCTGAAATTCGGTGGCACCCCTCACGCAGATCGGCGGGGTCAGGGTCGAAAAACAAAGAGGTCCCGACACTGCTTCACGGCGGCGCCCAGACCTCATGATTTAGCGTTTGCATCTCCCATTCTCCGAGATAGGGGTCCGGCGGCATGGGGCGAAGGGTTTACGTAACTTTCCGCAATCCACGCGGAAGTTCTTGGATCGGCGGCATGAGTCATTGGGCCGCCAGGGGAGCCATGAAATGTGGCAGCGCGCACGCGCAGCGATGATTTTCGTTAGCTCGGGCATCACTCTGGATCTCGCTGCTCCGTACCCTTGTGCCTCAGTTGAGTTGGAGCCTCGCGCCGATGGATGACTGCATGTGCTCCATCAGGCTCTGGTGCCGAGACAGATGCAATAGTCGGCGGCGAGCCCAGGGAAGAAGTGAGAGTGTGCGGGCCTTCTCAGAAGGCTCAGAAGACCTCTGGCTTTCTGAAAAGGTTTCTAAGCCTTCCCCGAAGAAACCGAAAAACTCTCAGAAGGCCGGAAGGCTTCTGAGAAGGCCACTTTCCGCCCCAGGCGCGCCGCCGAAATAGATAAAGCCCACCTTCAAATCCCAACTTCCAAGGCCACGCGAATGGCGATGTTGGTCAACGGTGATGTTGGGAATCTGGTTTTTGCGACGCAGAACTCGCGCAGCCGCGCAGCACAAGGCACAAGATATCACTAACAGCACTTGTCTACCGGCTGCGGCGCCCTCTCGAGAACCGACAACGGACAATTCACTAATCGGCGTGTCAGAGTACAGTCGGGGCGCTGAAGGAGGAACCCCTGTTCGTTCGGGAGGGGCTCAGTGTTCCTTAGTTGTTTTGCAGCTCGCCCTAGGTGTTCCCTAGGTCTTCGATCGGAATTCGAGGCTTACCTTATGGAAAAAAGGGGCCTCGTTCCTTCTTTAGGGCTCCTCAGGTCAACGCCCCGACTGTAGGAGGCCTGTCCACCCCCGAAACACGCCGCCCTCGGCGTGACTGCACGGCCAGCCAGCCGACCCTTCAAGCTCACACTGGCCATCGCTCGGACGTCCATTCCCTGTGTTTTTTTGTAGGTTTCGTGCGTGTTTTTTTTTTCGCCAAATGATCAAGGATGCTCCTCGATGGTCCTCGCCGAAGGAAAAGTGCACACGTCTGAGCGATGCCAAGCACAGCACTGCTTGGACCTCCCTGGCAGCGCCTCCGCCGCCGCCCCTGGCAGCGCCTCCGCGGTGCCGAGGGCGGCGCACGGCCTGGGATGCCGCTGTCGACCATACAGTCGGGGCCTTGACCTAAGGAACCCTAAATAAGGAACGAGGCCCCTTTTTTTCCATAAGTTGACCTTCGATTTCCTGTCGAAAACATAAGGAAAGCCTGAGGCAAGCTGTGAAACACTTAAGGAACGCGGAGCCCCTGCCCAACGAAAATGGTTCCTTCTTCAGCGCCCCGACTGTAGCCCTTTCGCTGGCGGAGCGCAAGGCAGCCTCCGGAGCGCGAAAGCGGGCTGGGGCAATGTGCTCTTTGCGAGAGTTCGGTCGGGCATGTCCCCCTACAGGCAGGCTTTGGACGAACCGTTATAACAAAAATGTCCAACAATGCTCCACAATGGCCAGAAGTAATACAAAAATCGTCCCCAGGGTATTTTTTGACTAGTGTTGAATGTTCCTCCTGTAGAGGGACAAGCCCGACTTAATGCGAGAGGCCCGAAGCGCCAAACCCGGGGGGCCTGACTCGCTTGGCGGTCGGGCCCCCTGCGGCTGTAGAGGCCAGCGGGGAAGTCCTGGGCGCGCCAGTGATTGGCGCGCAAGCGCGGCCGCGCGGACCTCCAGAAGTGTTTCGGGCCGGGCGAAAGGGGGTAATAGCAAAGGGTGGGTTTCAGAATCAGCTTACGCAGCTGATTCTCCCGGCGCCTCCCGGCGCCGGGAGGCGCCCATGCATCGAGGAATGGGCCCCTCGGTGGGGCCGAAACCAGCGGCACGTAGCAGATTTCGTACCCCCCTTCTCCCTATCCCCCTGCTTCGTTCGGCCCGAGTGTTGAGTTGGCGAGAGAATTTCGAGCACCAAAAAAGTACCGAAACTCGACGGTTTTCACGTGTCGGGCCCTGGGAGACCCTCGTCCGACACTGTTTCGACACTTTTCCGGGTGCTCGAAATTCTCTCTGGTACTCAAAGCTAAAATGCTCGAAATTCTCTCTGGTGATCAAGGCCCTCTCGGGCTGGAGGAGGAGGGAGGAGGAGGGAGGAACAGGAGGAGGAGGAAGAGAAGGGAGGAGGAGGAGGAGGAGGAAGAGGAGGGAGGAGGAGAAGGAGCAGGAGGAGGAGGAGGAGGAGGAGGAAGAGGAGGAGGAGGAGGAGGAGGAGGAGAGAGGATGAGGAGGATGAGGAGGAGGAGGAGGCCGCTGCACGAAAGAGGCGAAGAGGGGTCCACCAGGCGCTCGTCTGTCTCCGGGAGAGGCCAGGGCGGGCGCGGCCCTCGACGCGCAGGCAAACGCGCTCGCGCCGCCCAGCGGGCGTGCCCGCGGCAGGCCACGCCTGAACGCCTGGAGGCGCTCGAGAGAGGTTGGTCCCAGCGTTACTTTTTTTGTTGTTCGATTCCATCCTTTGGACGCCGGAAATGAGCACGGAAATAATGGGTACAATGCCCAACAACAAATGTCGCCCCAAACCAACAGCGGCCGCTGTTGGGCAGGCGGCCTTCTGTCTCGAATGGAGACAGGCCGCGGCAGCGTGGACAGCGAGTCCTGTTCAAAATGAACCGGATCCGCTGTTGGGCATTGTACCCATGCTTGCCGTGTCGTGCAGACATCCCGTCCCTCCTTGAGCAGGGACCGACCGTCCCGGCACTTCTATAGTCCTACCACGACATGTTCTTAGAACCCAAAACACGTTCTAATAACAAAAACAAGGTTCTCAGAACTCAGGCTTTATGTGTTCAAACAAGACAGCCCCAGCCAAAAATATTCCAAGGACATTTCGTGGAAACCACAAAAGGTTATTAGATCCTTGTTTTGTGGGCCTATAGGCGAGCCAGGACGCTTCGCCATTGCTTGACCCCCCTCCCCTCGAATCCCTGCCCAGGTAAGGGGACTCTGGACGCTGAGTAAAGCGACCACAGAGAATCCGACCAACAAGGGAGCTTAAAAATTGGCCGATCGTGCGCTCACGGTCGAGTCGAATGGGCTTCGACGCGGCGCCAGGATGAATTTTTTGTTCACAGAGAACAGGAGCCAGCCACGACTAGTCCAGTGCACCATTGATCCAAACGCAAACGACGAGTAGCGCAACAATGGCCCTTTAAGCCGACAAGCTGCACGAATTCAAAATCAGTTTGGTGAAACGTCACGGACATGATCTCCATGTTGAGGGGCGTGTCGCTACGAGCTGCCCACATTCTGCCTCCGCTGGGGATCGAACGACAGGGCAGAGTGCCGATAATGTGAAGAATGAGGGGGAGTCGCAGGAGGGCCAACTGAGACAATGGCGGCTCCCCCGTCCAGCCCAACTCCGCTCAAAATCGATATCCGGACCCACCCTGACCCGTTTTTCGAAGCGGATCCAGCCGTGGCAGCGAGAAACCTGTTGGGAAGCCCACCAAGGACGAGACACGCCCGGGAGGGCCGACATTGTCTCGACTGACCCTCCTCAGACGGAGACACCTGCGAGGGCCGGCAAGCAATGCGATGTGGAATGACGGCCGCGACAAAATTACTCCGACGGTAGGACCCCACATGAGAATCTGTTTAGATTACCCTTTGCCCTTTCCTCCTCCCCTTGGCGGACACCCTCTCCTCTCGCCCCCTGCACTGCCCTCTCTTCTCGCCCCTTGCATTTCTCTTCCTCCTCCTCTTTCTCCTCCCCCTCCTCCTCCTCCTCCTCCTCCTCCTCCTCCTCCTCCTCCTCCTCTCGCGCCACCTCCTCCTCGTCGCCGGCCTCCCCCATGCCCCTTCCCTCCTCATCCCCCTGCCTTTTCTCCATGTGCACCTCCCCTTCCCCCTCGTCGGGGCAAGCAAATCCATTTTCCTCAGCGCCGTCGCCGCCTCGGCCAGCGCGCGCGCGTCTGCCGACGGCTAGATCGCGAAACCGTCGGGGCAAACCTTCGGGCTGGGCCGTTGAGACAACCTCGCAGGCCGCTGGGGCGTGGGAGCTAGCCGCTGGGACAACCCCGCGGGCCTCCAGGCGCGCGCCGCGGCGCTCAGGCGGGAGGCAGCATGAAACCCAGCTCTGCCGCGAGCTGCCCCGCCTCAGCCCTGGAGTCCACCGCTTTCTTGTCGAACTCCTCGAGCGCCTTCCGCAGGGGCGCAGGCGGCCCGCGCTCCAGGAAGTCTCGCGCGGGCGGCCGCAGGATCAGCATGTTCCGCACGCACGTGGCGCGGGAGAACATGACGTAGAGGTGCAGCCACCACGTATCGTCCGACATGCCCGTGCGGCCAGCGTCCTCATCCCTGGCGCAGTCGATGGTGACGCCCTTGCGCAGCGTCTGGCCCTGCGACAGCGTGGAGGCGTGCGCCAGTGTGAATCCCGAGCGGCGCACAGTGTGCGCCCCCGAGCTTTGCCGCGTGAGCTCCTGCTCGCTGGGCCTGAACATGAGCGAGCTCCTCGCCCGCGCTTCGGCCTCGCCGTCGTCGGCAGCGCCGTCGGCGCCCTGCTGCAGCGCCTCGGCGACCTCCTTGTATATCGGGGACTCCTGGAAGCCGTGCACCTGCAGCCAGATTCCCTGCGGTCGGTAGCGGGGGCGGAAGAGCTGGCCCGGCGCGCACTCCTCGGAGTCCCGCTCGCCGTCTGCGTGAAACTCGAAGGGCGCGATGGTGGCCCGTTGCTCCTGCGCGAGCCCCAACTTCTTCTTCAGCTCCTCCTGCGCGGCCGTGAACCGGACCTCCACGCCGACGCGCGCCGTTAAGACGCCGTGGATGTCCCCCGTCTTGTGCATGTTCGGGGCGTCCAGGAGGCGCCGGCCTGCGTCTGGGTCGCCTTGAATCGCGCCGCACTCGTCTACGGCCTGCAGGAAGACGAGGGGGGCGCCGAGGCGCCGCGCGTCGCGACGAGCGCGCGTGTTGATCCATCTCGCCAGCGTCTCCCAGTAGATGCCCATGCCGTAGCCGAGCCGGAAATTCTCGTGCTGGTGCCGTGGGTCCAGGACGCCGTGGTTGTCAGAGGCCAACGTCTTCTCCCAGGCAGACCAGACCTCTGGTAGGAAGCGCTTGCCCTCGCGCGTGCAGCCCAAGAACGCGATCAGAGGGCCCCCCGGCTCGAAGCGCTTCGTGCCCCTCAGCTCGAAGACGCAGGGGATCTGAGAGAATACCCTGATGGCGCGCTGGATCTCCACCGTCGGCGGCTCCGCGTACTTGTACGACCCGTCTTCCAGGAGCTCGTTCACGTCCGTCAGGAGCCCGATGCTGCCGGTGGGCTTCAGCTGCAGGAAATCCCCGAGGTGCAACACGATGGGGGCGCGGCCGAAGTGGTGGTGCGGCCTCTTGTAGGTGGACTCCTGCACGTCGTGCGTGTCACTGCGCCCGTGGCAAGCGCGAAGGTCCAGCGCGTTGTACAGAGCAGCTGCCACCATGCTTACCTCCTCGATGACCAGGACGCGGACGTGCTCCCACAACCACTGCAACCTCTTCTGCATGCCAGGGAAGGCTCCGGCGGCGTGACTTACAGCTCGTTCCCTCCAGTAGGTTCTTCCGGTTTGGCCTGCACCGCCCAGCCCGGGGCCGGCTTACCTTCCGTACGCCTCTGCGAATCGTCCCGAAACCCAGCAGACCAAACGAGTGCACCAACAATCCCCGCACACAACCACCGCCCCCCCCTGGCAGTCACCCCCTATGAATACATATATATATATATACATATGTATATATATGTATATGTCCTGGACTTCGGAACAAACGTTCTGCTCGCGTCAAGGACCTTCGAGCAAAGCGCCCTCCTCCTCCTCCTCCTCCTCCTCCTCCTCCTGTTCCTCCGCCCCCTCCCTTCTCCTGCTCCTGCTCCTCCTCCTCATCCTCCTGCTCCCCCTCCCCCTCCGCACCCCCATGCCCTTCCTCACGATCCCCCGCCTCCTCCTCCTCCTCCTCCTGTTCCTCCTCCTCATCCTCGTTCCTGTCATTTCCCTCCCTGTTGAGCCCAGAAACAGGCGAACCGCCTGAGACATCCCCACAATATGGCCGCGAACGTGCCCGTGCAACCACCCCTGGCGGCTCCCCATAGGGGTGCTGCAACCAGCGCCCCGCTTGAGACATCGTCACAATCTGCTCTCCAAGCGAAGGATGTTGAGCCCAGAAACAAGCAAACCGCCTGAGACATCCCCACAAAATGGCCGCGAACGAGCCCGTGCAACCACCCCTGGCGGCTCCCCTTAGGGGTGCTGAAACCAGCGCCCCGCCTGAGACATCCTCACAATCTGCTGTCCAAGCGAAGGATGTTGAGCCCGGAAACAAGCAAACCGCCTGAGACATCCCCACAAAAGGGCTCTCAAATCCCCTCGGTGGTTCCGTTGGGATGCCTGACACTTCCTCACAATTCACTCACAGACGAGGTTCCCGCTTGATATTCCTCCATATTCAGGCCTCAGGAGCCCAAAAGTGACGACAGTTACAAGTTTGAGGATTACCCGCTCACATTCAAATATGAACTGCGGGCCCCATAGGGAGGGGGCTCCCGCCTGAGACTTCCTCACAATTCACTCACAGACGAGGCTCCCGCTTGATACTTCCTCCAAATTCAGACCTGAGGAGCCCAAAAATGACGACAGTTACAAGAATCCGATGACCCGCTTGGATTCGTAACATGATCTGCGGGCCCCATGGGGAGGGGGTTCCCGCCTGACGCGTCCTCACAATTCACTCACAGACGAGGGTCCCGCTTGATTCATTCCAAATTCAGACCTGAGGAGCCCAAAAGTGACGACAGTTACAGGAATCCGATGACCCGTTCGGATTAGTAATATGATCTACGGGCCCCATAGGGAGGGGGCTCCCGCCTGAGACTTGCTCGCAATTCACTGACAAACGAGGCTCCCGCCTGATACCTCCTCCAAATTCATACCTGGGGAGCCCAAAAGCGACGACAGTTACAGGAATCCGATGACCCGCTCGGATTAATAATATGATCTGCGGGCCCCACGGGGAGGGGGCTCCCGCCTGAGACTTCCTCGCAATTCACTCACAGACGAGGCTCCCGCTTGATACTTCCTCCAAATTCAGACCTGAGGAGCCCAAAAGTGACGACAGTTACAGGAATCCGATGACCCGCTCGGATTAGTAACATGATCTGCGGGCCCCATAGGGAGGGGGCTCCCGCCTGAGACTTCCTCACAATTCACTCACAGACGAGGCTCCCTCTTGGTGGATGATGGTGATGGGATGATGACGACGGTGTTTGATGATGATATATGATTGATGATGATGATGATGATGATGATGATGATGATGATGATGATGATGATGATGATGATGATGATGGTGGTGGTGGTGATGATGACGACGTGATGATGATGATGGTGGTGATGATGAGTGCTGATGGTGAGTGATCGTGCGATTCTGATGGTAAATGGTGGTGATGATGATGGGGACGAAGTGGTGAGTCAGCGAGTAGTGATGATGATGATGATGATGATGATGATGATCGTTCGATGCCGATGATGGTGAGTGATCGTGCGATGGTGATTGTGATGCTGATGGTGATGATGATGATGAGTGGGGAGTGATGGTGATGGTGATGATGATGCGGAGGAGGAAGCAAAGAAGAGCAGAGGAGAGGGAGGAGGACGAGAGATCCTGCGCGGAGGGTGTGCAGAGAAAACAAGAACCCCACTTAGGATGTGGGGAAAAATGCTTGCGCCTTCCGACGCCGACGCTGCGTGCCCACGCGTCGGACGCATAGGATCACAGGAAGGGAGAGCAGCGGAGGCGGACCAGAAGCGAGGGGAGGCGGGAGGGGAGAGTCGAAGACTTGAGCAGGGACCGACCGTCCTGGCATTCCCGTAGTTCTACCACGAAGTGTTCTTCGAACCCAAACAAGTTCTAAGAACAAAAACAAATGTCTTAGAACATTCACCCGACGTGTTAAAACAAGACAGTCCCAGCCAAACATGTTCTAAGAACACTTCGTGGAAACCGCAAAATGTTATTAGAACATTGTTTGGTAGGGCTATAGGCGAGCCAGGACGCTTCGCCACTGCTTGAAAGACGAAACAGCTGCCCAAGCAGTTAAGCCTCCAGAGTTCCGCCCCGATCTCTTGGATCGGTGCTGAGGCCCTCCTCCCTGGCACTCGGAGCGCGCCGGCATTACCCCGAGGTCTGAGCGTTGCATGTTTGTTCACACCAGGCGTTTTCGAACGGTTTCGGGCCCGGCTCGAAAGCTGACGCAGAGGGATGGGGTCCAGGTCTCCAGTCATAATTTTCACGATGCTGTAATTTGTTCGCGTCGAATCTCAGCGCAGGGGCCCCTCCAGGCGGCGCCTCTGGCGCAGCCACGGCTCCTCGACCGCGTTTCGGAGCTGGGCGAGCTGAGGCAATGGCAGCTCAACGCGCCAGGTTCCCGAGCTGCGCCCAGCCGTAGCTGGGCCATCCGAAAGCCGAAAGCCAACCCCCTTCTGGCCATCGCTCGGACGTCCATTCCCTGTTTTTTCGGTTTCGTGCGTGGATTTGTTTCGCCAAATGATCAAGGATCCTCCTCGATGGTTCTCGCCGAAGGAAAACTGCACACGTCCGAGCGATGCCAAGCCTTTGCAACGACATGCCCTCCTCCAGACGACGGCGAAAGGCGCGGCCCCGGACACCCGCCGATACAGCTGCCTCGATCCGCCGACCGGTTCCCCTGGGGTGTGTAGTTTTTCGCCCCGGATCAACTCGTGATGGCTCCAGGGCCTGAAGTGAAGAGGCCCTGGGACTCACAAATAAAGACACACAAAAAAAATGATTCCCCTGAGTTTTCCTATATTTCCTGGGTTTTCGTCTTCCCCCCCACTTCCCATATTTTCCAATATTTTCTGGGGAATCGAGGATTCATTGTGTCTGTGTGTGTTTTTTTTTCTCTCCTGACTGAAGGCGGCCCTCGAGGGCTGAGATCAGCAGAGAACTCCCGGGTTGAACATAATCATATCTGACCGGCTCTGGCAGCCCGGAACCACTGGGCGACGATCAGAAACGGGTCTTACACGAGATGACACGGCCGTCTGACGCCGCGGCTTACGCGAGCTGTTAGTGCGGTATGTTACGCTGGAAGCGAGGGCTGCTACGCGCGACCTTACGCGAGCAATTTGCGCTCCAATGTCGGCGCAGTCGAACCGGGATTTCTTGCGCCGCTCCATTGAAAATGTTGTCAACTCTTGGGGGCGCATGTTTTTACTCCCGCCGGCTTCCGCTGGCGGAGACAACCTCGTTTTAACCCGCGGGCTTCCGCCGCCCTTCCGCCGTTGCCCTTTCTGAAACGCCCTAGAATCTCAACTCTACCGTCTTGACGCCATAACGCCAACGCGATAACGCCCATGACCAACCCGTCCCTACCCTCTCCGCCCCCCTGGTCACGTCGCGACTCGCAATAACGCTGTCTGGGAACCCGCTGTCCCTGTAGGCGGTCTCAGACGGCGCCGGCGCGAATCATGACGTAAACGCCCAACCCCCCGGTCTCACCCACTGTCGCCAGCAGAGAACAAAAAAAACAGTTTCCGGGCCCCTGGGATCTGCAAAACTTAATTACCTGGGGCCGACTTCTCGTCTTGAGCAATTGTTTGACGGTCCCGGGGTCTGTGGAGGACCCCTGGATGCCGAAAACGGCCCAAAAACGGGCCGCTTCATTTTTTTTCGGAGCCTCGGATCTCGGAGTTGAGACAATCGTGCCCGAGCTCTTCCGCCTTTAGGGAAGGAGGGGGCGAAGAAGGAGCGGCCTGAAGGCCAAGCGCGCCTCACCGGCGGCGGCTCTGGACCGGAACCTCGGCCGCCCGCTGCAGCGAGTCGTGCTGCCGGTTTTTCGCCCGGAGGATGCTGCGCATGTACTGATGGGTCAGGCCTGGGGCGAGGCGAGGAATACCCAGACAAGCTCGCTCGGTTGCAAAAAAAATGGCGGCAATGTTTGGACATGTTTGGCCTCCAAAATACCTCGCTGGGCCCCGGCACCCCCCAAAAAAACGCACTCTAGGCCAAAAAATTGCCCCCTGGGGAAGGGGTCGGGACTTCTGGGAAACCCGCGCTGAGAACTCGGGACATCGCAGATCTGGGTGCTGGGATGCCCGTGAGGGGTGCTAAGTGGACAGGGGGGTTGTAAGAGGATGCCGAGCTTGATTGCATCCTCGCCATCGCTCGGACGTCCATTCCCTGTGTTTTTTTCGGTTTCGCGCGTGTTTTTTTCGCCAATTGGTTAAGGATGTTCCTCGATGGTCCTCGCCGAAGGAAAAATGCACACGTTCGAGCGATGCCAGGTATCTGGCCTGGCTTGGATTATGTTGCTCCCATCCTACTTACGGACCCAGAAATAATCTCGAGCACCCGGAAAGGTGTCAAAAGAGTGTCGAAACAGTGTCAAAACAGTGTCGGGCGAGTGCCCCCCAGGGCCCGACACGTGAAAACCTTTGAATTTCGGCACTTAGTGGGCGCTCGAAATTCTTTCTGGCAATCGAGGCTAAAGTAGGTTGGAGCATCAT
>CAUYUJ010017305.1:847500-899345 GCA_963575745.1 Prorocentrum cordatum
ATCGCTTCCCTCCCGCCGCTGTCGCCATCATCAAAATCGCCCTCCTCTCCAGTCGTCTCGCGCTTCATTGTCGCGTTTACCTCGCGTGTTGCATCTCATAGCCGGCACATGCAACACGTATTGCATCTGCCGAGTACATCTACACATGCCTCATCATGCAACACTTGTTGCATGTGCCTCAGCATGCAAGCAAGGGCAACACGTGCACGAGCAGGTCTTGATGGCTCCGAAGGCCCCCGAGGGGCCGCGCCTTGTTCCTACTCCTGCGGCTCATCCTCACTCTCCTCATCATCGTCATCTCCATCGCTCGCGGTATCCTCAAATGATCGTTCCGCCACCTCCTACTCCCTTGTAAAAATCACTCTGGCCTCCTACTCAGCTCCGCTCATCACCTCGGGTCGATGTCGGACTGCCTCCGACTGGACGCGCGGGACCCGTGGGCCACGCCGAGCTCGACACCGAGCGGAGAGAGGCAAAGAGCGGAAGAGCCCTTGGTCTACAACACTCACGTCCAATATACTCGACTATACCCTACTCTGCTCTACTCGACTTCTTTTTCTACTACTGCCTACCCTACGTTCCCGACTACTGCACGCAAGAAGCCATATAAACAACTACGACTGCCAACAAGGATGCATGCAATCAATTACTGGTCCTAACTGCTTTACTTCTGTGACTGCGACTACAACTACTGACACTAGGAATGCATCGGGTTACTTGTGCTCACACGAGTACTTCTGATCAAACTGCCAGCGGCAAGTCCCGCCACCGTGCTGGCTCAGCCATCTGGGTGGCAGTTGATCGAATGATGATGATGGTGGCGGTGGTGATGATAATTCGTATTATCAGTATCATTATGGCTGCGTCGAAGACGACAATGATGATAATGCTGATGATGCTGATGCTGATGCTGATGCTGATGCTGATGATGATGATGATGATGAGGAGGAGGAGGAGCAGGAGGAAGAGGAATGGTGTCGCATGGATGCCTCTAGTATCCACTTCTTGAGGAACTCTCATGGTGCTCATTTGGGCTGTCTTGAGGCTGCACTATGCTCCTGTAAGACACTCTTAGGGGCTCCTTGGGGCCCTTTTGGGCCGTCTCGGGGCTCTCTTGGACCGTCTCGGGGCACTCTTGGGCCGTCTTCGGGCCTTCTTGGCCGTCTGGAAGGCCTCTTGGGGCGTCGCGGGGCCGCCGTGGGACCGTATTGGGCCGTCGAGGGGCTCTCCAAGGCCGTCTTCGGGGAATTTTATGACCCAAGTCAATCTGGACCCGGGTCAGCAGGAAACCAAAAAACGACACTGCAGGAAAAGAAAAAACCGCGGCCGCCTCGCGGCCACGAGCGGCTCGCTAACCCGGGTCAGCCAGAGGGGGTCTTCGCAGGATCCTGCAGGATCCGTTGCCCTGGCTGACCCCCGTTTGCATTGACCCCCGTCTCTTGAGCCCCGACGTCTTGGATCTTGGATCCCTCCGGACGCCCTCTTGGGCCAACTTTGGGTCCTCTTGGAGCCACCCTGGGCCGTCTGAGGCCCCTTCTGCGGCGTCTTGAGGCCGTCTTGGACTGGCCATCGCTCGGACGTCCATTCCCTGTGTTTTTTTTCCGGTTTCGTGCGTGGTTTTTTCCGCCAAATGATCAAGGATGCTCCTCGATGGTCCTCGCCGAAGGAAAAATACACACGTCCGAGCGATGCCAAGTTTTGGGGCCATATTTGGCCGTCTTGGAGCAATCTTGAAGGCTTCGTCTTGAGCTGATGGTAGTCCGAAAAGACGAGAATTCGGAGACGTGTCAAAATCCAACAGAAATCCATAAAGTTGGCCTCCTCGGGACCTGCTGGGGGTCCTCTTAGAGCCTTCTTGGGCCGTCTTGAGGGCCTCTTGGGCCGGCTTGAGGCCATGTTGGGCCTTCTTGGAGGCAGCTTGGGTAATTTCGGAGTCAGCTTGGGCCATCATGGCTGCCTTGTGGCCTTCCTGGACCGTCTTGGGCGCCTTCGAGAGCTCCATGCACGGACGCACCATGGCCCTCGAAAGGATAGGCGATGCACGCGGAACTCCGTGCGGAGAAGGAGAGGTGGGCTTATAGTCGGGAGCGGCCAAAAGGGGGGGTCCAAGAGGGGGGGGTGCAAATCATGACCGGCGGCATGTGCGCGGCCCAGCGGGGGGGCCAGGGACGTAATGAAATGAGAAGAGTCGCCATGACATCTGGGGAGATATCATGGCCCCCGCCATGATATCCACCCCCCCTAGTCATCACCCCCCTCTTTGCCGCCCCCGATATAGAAGAACTAGAAGAGTATACAAACCGTTTGCACAAACCCTGCCAGGCAGCACCTGGCATTCTCCCACGCCCCGACGTGCCATGGGGGCACGGTGGCGGACATCATCAGAAGGCCACGGAGCTAAGTCTTCTACTGCTAATGCTGCCATTCACATTTGAACTGGAGAGGCATAAACACAGCCAACATATGGTATAGTAAAACCACGGGCTTCCATTTAGACAGCCCAGCTCGAAACTCTAGTCGCGTCTAGTCTGCTATACTCTGCTCTGGCTAACTCTACTCGACTATGCTCTACTCCAGATTGCCCTAGCCCACGCTACTCTACAAGATTCTGCGTGAATCCACTTTACGCGATGTTGTTCCACTCTATCCGAGTGCACTCTGCTCTTAACTGTTCATACTGTACTACAATATGTTGTTCCCTACTCCACTCCACGCTACTTGAACTCTACCCTGCTCTACTCTCCTGTACCCTTCTCTGTTCAATTCAACTCAACTCTCAAGCAAACGTGCCCATGCTTATTCCGGGAATAGTCGCGCAAAACAGAGCATGACGTTATCCGTTGCAAGGCGCAATGCAATACCACGCGTGTGCTCTTCCGCCCAATGCGCACGCGTGAGACCTGCCATTCGTGACTGGACGGTGAAAACACTGTGGTGCAGGTCCCTGTCCGCCTCCGCCTCTCCGCCTTTCCTCCTCCTCCTCATCCCTTTCCTGCCTGCTTTCTTTCAATGGGGCGCTCGGAGCGGGTATGGCATCTCTTTGGATACCCCCACTGTGAAAGACGCAATTTCGGTCATTTATGTAGCGGAGAGGCGCGTTGCGCCATCATTAAACAAAACACACTCTTAATCAACAAATGCGCTGTTTCCATGCTTCGTATCCCCCCGATGTGTCTTGTTGCTCCTGCTTGCGCATTCCTGGAGGTGGGCTCGCGTTGCAGTGGTTGGCGATTCACTTCTGGTAGGGAATGCATGTCGTGTTGATGGCATGTAATGGTTTTATACACACTTGTACGGTTTTGGTAAATTGCTATGTTGGTGCCCACATGTTATGTTTGACGAACGCTTTTTGTTTGCATATCACTGCCGTATTTATGTTCGTATCGTTATATAGTTGTTCCAGACGTCCTGAATAGGTAAAGTTAGGTAGCTATGTAGGTTAGCAATCCTACTTAGCTACTGGTTCTACCATGCGTGCTTTCCCTTAGCGAACCAAGTTACGCTACCTGTGCGGACGGTTAGCGCTAACTAAGGTAGTAAGTGCTGCATGATGTCGTGAAGTGCGGTTTCTGGTTCGCATACTTAATGCGTGGCTAGCTCGACTGTACCCAAGTATAACCTAGTATAACCTGGGTGCTAACCATGTTAGGCACAACCTAAGCACAGCGGCGATCTCAATGGTTTTGAGTGGGGGTGACCCCCCTCCCCCTTTGCCGGCCAGCAGCGGCAGAAACCGTCCTTTCGAATATATGATCAAGTAAGCTCCTTGAGCCACACAAGGCGTTTGCAATCCACTTAATAGCTATGTTGGGGCTCACGTAACCACCCTGGCGTCCGCTGATCACCCCCCATCCACTTGGCCACCCCCGCGGCGATCCAAATTGACGCTGCCCGCGAACCGGCTGAGACGCCGTTGCAGGCCAGCCCACGCACGGCGTCAGGGTCTCAGAGAGGAGGAAAAGATATTCGATACCGCTGCTCGTCCTGGAGAGCCCTCGTTACGACGGCGGGAGAGCTCGTGGGCGTCCAAGAGGGGGGCGTCGAAGAGGAGGAGGAGGAGGAGGAGGAGGAGGAGGAGGAGGAGGAGGAGGAGGGAGGAGGGAGGAGGGAGGAGGGAGGAGCGAGGAGGGAGGCGTCGAAGATGGGGGTTCACAGATCATGGCCCGAAGCACGTGCGCGGCCCAGGGGGGGGGTCACGGGACGTATCGAAACTCGCCAGCCCCAAGGGCCAGAGGCGCGAAAGGAGCTTCGGCAGCAGCTGCAGAAGACTGAAGGGTCCCTGGGACACACAGATAAATACACAGAAATAACAGGATTCCCCAGATGTTCCAAGATTTTCTAGGTTTTGGTCTTCCCCCCACCTCCTATATGTTCCCCATATTTTCTGGGGAATCGACGATGCATTGTATCTATGTGTGTTTTTCCCTCCGTAGCCATTTTGGCTCAAGAATTGATCGAGGCCTCAAGTCCAACATTTCCCATTTTCCATTCCAATTACTCTCCAATTCTTCCTATTCCAACATTTCCCATTTTCCATTCCCATACCCGTACCTTCCGAGGACGCGTGGGCCAGGAACACCAGTTGCCGAAACTCTCACCCGAGACGTTCGTCGCCGCTTGTTTAGCCCCCTCCACGAGATGGATGACGACCTCGACTTGTCCCCGCGGCGCCCGGAGGTACATCAGATATCTTCGCCAGTGGCACCGGGCACTCCGGAGGAGGCAGCGGCGCAGCCGCCAACGCTCCAGCAGATCGCGAATCTTTTGAAGCAGGAGGTGCAGCCACTTCGGAAGGCGGTGGAGGGCTTAGAGCGCAAAGTGACAGAGATCGGAGGGACCATGGAGGAGAGGATGACGGAGGTAGAGAGCAAGATGGAGAACATGGACGCGCGCCTGACGCACTTGGAAACCAGTTCGGCGGGTTCCCGGACAGATGCAGAAGTGCGAGAACAGTTGAAGATGCTGGAGGCCCAGATCTCGGAGCTCAAGCTGATGGACAACACGCAGAAGAGCAATGGGAACCAATACGAGGAGTACACTGCGGTGGTCGGTGGCCTTCAGACGATCGGCAGCACGGAGAACGCGAAGAAGTGGATAGAGGCGAACATGTGGGACCTTTACGGGCCGCAGCCGGCAAAGGTGTACTTTAAAAAGGAGTTTCGTGGTCTCATCTTCGTTCGATTCAGGAGCCGCGCTGCCAGGGACACTGCCGTGAAACTCCTCCGCCAGGCCTCTCTCAAGGAGGGCGGGAACGATATTTGGGCAAAGAGGGACATGGTTCTCCCCAAGCGTATCCTCACGTCTTTCGCGTTTAGCGTCAAACGCCTTCTCAAGCAGTGGGGCTTCACGGCCGAGAGCGTCTGGGCGGACCCGGAGGAGGGCACGGTGTGGGTTGGTGCCGATGTGGCGGTGAGCGGGAGGATCGTGGGCAACAAGTTTGAGACTGACTTTGGCACGGGCTGGGAGGAATGGTTCAAGCAGGACGGCTACACCAACTTCCAGGACTTGGTCGCGAACCTCAACGCCAAGCTTGGCAAGACCCCGTCCAAAGGCCTCGGGAAAGGGAAGGGGAAAGGGAAGGCTGCCGCCAAGGGTAGCAAGTAGGGGCGCGAACTGTGCGTGAGCAATGACGCTTCACCTGCAGTATATGGACATCCAGCTGGCCAAGCCACGTTGTCACTTTCTGCGGCTCGGGGTGGTCGTTTACGCCCTGCCACGGCTGACGAATTCAACATTGCATCTTGGAACATCGAAGGGCATACAGACTCAAAACAAATTGAGCTAGAATCCATAATGGATCAATTAAATATCAAGATCTTGTGCCTACAGGAGACATGGACATCAAAGTCTAGCACGTACGTCACGGATTCCGGCTACCTCGTTGTCCTTTCCGGCGGCGCGGGAGACCCAGAGAACGAGCGGGCTGGAGTGGGCTTCATCGTACATCCAAGTTTCAGGCACTCTGTGGTTGGATTTTGCCAGGCGACGGACCGCCTGGCATCGCTCAAGCTTCGGATCCCAGGAGGTAAAGCTGTTATTTTCTCTGCATACGCGCCGCACAGCGGTTACGAGTTCCAGCGGCGGTTTGACTTCTTCACGAGCTTGTCAGAATTCGGTTCCACAAGATCCGCTCATGGACCCAAGCTTGTGTTAGGAGACATGAATGCAGAGTTGTATGGCCAACTCGATGGAGAGAGTGACGCGGTGGGGCCCTACATTTTGAAGCACACCCACCAGACGTGCAAGGAAGACGCCAACCTGCACCTCATGGTTGAGATGTGCGAGAATCTGAGCATGTGCGTTGCAAACACATTTTTTGACGTGCCGGATCACAACCTTGTCACCAACTACAACATGGGTACGCCTGCCGGGCTACAAATTGGATCCTCGACGCACTCGCAGATCGATTTCGTACTCTGCGAGAGGACTTTTCTCCAGGACATCACTGGCGTGGCTGCTAGGCACGACGTGCCGTTGTCGACCCATCATTTCTTGTTGACTGCGTGTGTCCGTATGTCAGTTGAGAAGACGGCGCCTGCGAGTCAGAGTCCACGCCTTGATGTCACAGCCCTCTCCGACCCACTCGCCGCTTGTTTTCTCAACGTGAACATGTTGAATGCTTTGGAGGGCTTCGAGGACACAGCAGCTGGAGGCGAGGATGTCGATCTTGGTTGGAGTCGTATCGTGGACGGTTTTCATCACGCTGCCGAACGCACGTTGCCATTCCTTCCGAGGCGGACCACAAGGCCGTGGACGAGCGCCGGAACGCTGGGGCTGATCGAGCGCCGTGGGAGCGCCAGAAGGCAGGGCGACACTGACGAGGAGAAGCGCCTGTCGAAGAAAATCCGCGCTTCGGTTGCCAAGGACAAGGCCGCTTGGATCGAATCGGTTACGGAATCCGCTGATTGGAATCAGATTCGGAGGCTCCGGAAAGGCCCTGTCCGCAGACAGGGCAGGCTTCGTGACGTCAACAAGGGCATTGTGGAAACGGACCAGCGTGCTGAGACTCTGGCCGACTACCTCGAGAGGGTGCAGTGGGCAGTCAGACCCACGTCAGTGGCACCGCCAGTTGCTGCCCGGATTGCCGACAACGACCTGCCCATCTCCATGGGTGATATCACAGTGGGGGAGGTGAAGGCCGCAGCTGCGAAATTGAAGCGAGTACGCGCTTGTGGCCTTGACGGGGTGCCACCCGAATTCTGGAAAGCAGCGGCGAGCGACGCGGGACGTCTCCCGAGCTATCTGGCAAAATTCTACACCGACGTTTGGAGACAAGGTAAGATCACAGAAGCTTGGAGGCATGCGAGGGTGTCGACGCTGTTCAAGAAAGGCGACCCTGCAGAATGCGAGAACTACCGCCCCATCGGTATCTCGCCCGTCGGCTACAAATTGTTCGCAACCATCCTGCTCCAGAGGCTGAAGCAGGCTGGGGCCGAAGACCGCATCTGGCGAACCCAATTCGGGTTCCGCTCCGGGCGGGGCACGGCAGACGCAGTGCTCCTAGCCCGCCGGGTGCTGGACGACACATGGTCAACACGAGATGCAAGTCGCTTGTTCCTGGCACTCGACTGGGCCAAGGCATTCGATTCGGTCTCGCCGAACGCTCGCCGGGTCTTTGCGGAGATTTGGTTGCCCAGAAGTTTTCGTGGACGTCGTCGTGTCGATTTACAGCGAGCGCAAGTTCGTCGTGAGGGACTTCGGGGCCATGTCCAGCATCCATCAGCAGAGGTACGGCATATGCCAAGGCTGTCCGCTGTCCCTTTTTCTGTTCACCATTGTGATGACGACGCTTCTCACGGACGCGCACGCGCTGCTTCAGAGTCGTGCCGGACCGATACCTGAACACCAGTTTGCGAGGGAACTCGTGTACGCGGACGACACGTTGCTCATAGACTCCGACCCGGCCCTCGTTCAAGAGCTGATGCGCTGCATTGGGGAGTGCGGGGGCCAGTGCGAGCTGCAGTTCAATTGGGGCAAGTTGGAACTTATGACAGTGAGGACCGAAGCTGATATTTTGGGACGCAACGAGGTCCCCATCCCAGCCAAGCAGTCATTAATTTATCTCGGGACGTCTCTTGCTGCGGACGGGCGCATAGGCATAGAACTGAGTCGGAGAATTGGGGCGGCCAGAAGTGACTTCAAGGTGCTTGCAAGAATCTGGCCGCATTCGACTTTGAGTAGGAGACAGAAGCTACGTATCTGTAATGCTTGCATTGTATCCAAACTCACGTATGTATTATTCGCTGCGTGTCTTAACCAAGCCGAGCGAAGACGGCTCGAGGGGTTCCAGAATTATTGTCTCAGACGAATTTGCAGAGTCTATCCGTCGTACATCAGTCGGGTGTCGAACCGTACAGTTCTGCAGATCAGTTTACAGACGCCTCTGAGCCATAGTCTTGCGCGTCGACAAATGTTGTACATGGGCCATTTGGCGAGAAGACCAGACGAGGATCCAGTCAGAAGCTCGGTATTTGAGCCGGGCGGTCTGGTTCTCAAGAGCCTTCTTGAAAAAAAGAGAAGAGGCCGCCCGAGACAATTTTGGGGGCCCATGGTGCTGAAGAACTGCTTGAATGTTGCCGGCTCCCATGCGCGACTTGCTGATTACTTCCGCCGAGAGGGCGGTGCAGCTCGCAGGTAGGAGCAGGCGGTCAAGGCATGGGCGGCGTGCTGAAGGCATCCGTTTCCGTGCACATTTTCACCCATTGCTCACGCGCTGTGGCCGGCGCAAGGCCTCTGGACTGGACTGAGAAGACGTCTTTCCTTCGCGCGCGCGGAGGCGGCCCGTGGGGGTCGCCGGGCGGGCAGTTTTGTTGTTGTCGCTGGGCGACGGCCGCCCCGAGCGATCCCTGGCAAACAAAGTCCCCATCAGAGGTGGTTTTGTTTCTGGGCGACGCCATCTCTCGTTCTCCTCGCTCTCCTCCATCTCTCCGTCTCCCTCCTCGTCCTCCTCCCTTTTTTCCTGCTCTCTTCCCTTTACCTCCGTTCTCCTCTGCCGTCCCTCGCCCCCTTGCCCTCACCACCTCCTCCTCTCCATAGATTCCTCCTCCTCCTCCACGTCATCCTCGGGGCTCCCCAGAAAGCCCCCAGAGGGGCCAAGAGGTCCCTCGAGAGGCCCACCAATCTAAGAGTGCTCCGAGACGTCACGAGACCGCTACACGACACACGAGATGGCCCCCAGGCAGCCCAAAGAGGTCTCCAAGATGCCCTGAGAAGCCTCCCCGAGCACTCCCAGGAGCGCCACAAAAGGCAAACATCAGGTATTCCCCATACGTTTTTGAACGATCTCGGCGTCATCGCCATTTCGGCTTCCCGACGATCGAACAGGGCCCCAGAGGCCTCCAAGATCGCCCCAAGGCGGGCTCCAGAGGCCTCCACAAAGGTCTGAAGACGGCCCTGGAAGGCCCCAAGACGGCACAAGAGCCTCCCAAACGGCCCACTAGGGCCCCAGGACAGCCCGAAGAGAGGTCCCGTTCTCGCCATGTCGGCTTCTCGACCAACCAAGACGGCCCCAAAGGCCCCCAAGATCACCCCAAGACAACTCCCCCAGACAGCCCAAGAGGTCTCCGAGACGGCCTCAGAAGCCGTCTCGAGCACTCCCAGGAGCGCCCCAAGATGCAAAAATCATGGATTCCCCTTACGTGATTGAGCGAGTCGTTGTTCTCGCCATTTCGGCCTCCCGACGATCGAACAGGGCCCCAGAGGCCTCCAAGATCGCCCCAAGGCGGGCTCCAGAGGCCTCCACAAAGGCCTGAAGACGGCCTTAGAAGGCCCCAAGACAGCCCAAGCCTCCCAAACGGCCAACTAGGGCCCCAGGACGGCCTCAAAAGAGGTCCCGTTCTCGCCATGTCGGCTTCCCGGAAGTCAACGACGGCCCCAAAGGCCCCCAAAAATCGCCCCGAGACGACACAAGATGCCTCCACAAGGGCCTGAAGACGGCCCAAGAGGGCCTCAAGACGGCCAAAGAGCCCTCCAAGACGGTCCACAAGAGCCCCAGGACGGCCACAAGAGAGGGCCTACAAGGGGATCCCGAACGGACACGTCGAGCCCCCGTCCGCAAGAGGCGGCCAGCATCTCCAAGAGGCCCCCAGAAGGCCCCAAGAGGCCCCCAAGATGATCCCATGACGCTCCCAAGAGGACTTCAAACTGCTCCCAAGGGACCCCCGAGAGCCATCCGGGGAGACCCGAAGAAGCCTCTACGAGGACTCTGACCCACAACCCAGGCACGGTGGCGGCATCGGCCGAAGGCCGCTGGATGGTGTGAGCTTGTACGTGTGAGATGTGTCGCTGTCCCGCTCCCCCTACGACCCTCCCCGAGTGCCTGCTTTGAGGCCACAAACCACTCAAGACCCCCAAAACAACCCACCCAAAAACAACTGCACTAAAACTTCTCTGCCTCCAACTTCTGGAAACCCACCACCGCTTCAGCACCGCAGCATGGGCAACGAACGCGCGGACAAATGCCAGTGATTCAGCATTGTGGGTCGGCGGAATTAGCGAAGCGATTACCAAAAACTAAATATAAATCCGGGGAGTAGCGGTATCGGTACCTTTTGTCCCCCCATGGCCGCCCCCGCGCTCGCCGTCCAGCATCGCTAGCCGCTCCTTGCACAGCTCTCGTATGGCCTTCCTTGGCCGCGACCTGTCTGGAAGCAACTCTTCGGATGCCTCGTAAGGGAGACGAATGGCTACTCCAAATTCGCGGGGTGTTGCCAGGCCGGATTAAGCAGGGGACTACGCCGACTCAAAATGGAACATGCCGGACGGAGCTGGGTTATGCTTGATCGTGCCGGCTGACCACGAATACGTATACCAGCGCCGATGCTGAACGTCACCTCTCAAAGATTGCATCCTGAGACCTGCGCTTGACCGCGTGCGGCAGATGGCAATAGCCGCACCCGAGGCCGTTCGCGCAGCCTGCCTTCGTCCTTACATCCACCGGCCCCCCCCCTGTCAGGGGGTGCGTGAAGGAGCCGAGGGGCACACGAATAGTTAGACACAAACCCCATGATTCCTCATATGTTCCATATTCTCTGGACTTTCGTCTTCTCCCCAACTTCACATATGTTTCACATCCTCCTGGGAGTCGACCGTTTTTGTGTCTCTTTGTGTGCGTTTCCCTCCTGAACGACAAAGCGCGTCAGATGATCAGCTGTCTGCCTGATCGACCTGCGCAGAATTCGTACCGTTCTGCACCCAAAATATGTTCCACGATCCGCTGCTCAATTTTCCGGTGTGGCGCACTGCCGAAGGAGGAGGATCTGCGCCGACTCCCTCAGGGCCGCTGTCCAGTCCTGTTGTGCAGATGCCTTCCCCGTGCGCGGAGGTCCAACTTGCCGTCTGAGGGGGAGGGACCGACGAGCTCCCCAGCGCATCGCCCAAGCCCTCCGATGCACCTCCCGGGTCTTCCAACGCATCTTCTGGGCCTTCCGGCATGACGAAATCGTAGATTGCCCCGGCTCTGAGACCGCCGAAATCACTGGAATTGAAAACAAGATTTGCCGAGTGACCTCTGAAACTGCCCAAGCTAACTCCACAGCCGCCCCAAGAGATGCCCAAAGAGGTTTCCAGCGAGGCCATCAGCAACGAAAACAACTGAAACACAAGAAGCAAACACTGTCTCCCTTGGCCAGATCTTCTCGTGAAGCTTACGGGCCCAAGGCCCAAGAGCGGTCCGAGACACCCGAGGCTTGGCGCACAAAAGCCCAAATGACCACCCTCATAATCATGCTGCGTCCTCAGCCCGTCGTGGCCCTATCCGCGTCGAGTCCGCGTCGAATCCAATTCGGGCTCGTCGGATCCGTCAAATCCGTGTCGAAACCGCATCGGATCAACGCCGAATCCGAGTCAGTCTGTGAGTTAATTATGCCGTGCGCGCGCGGCGCACTGGCATGAACAAGCTAGTGCAATGCAATGCAGAAGCTACACGCCAGCCCTGGCACGGCCCTCGGGCACCACTGCCGCCGCTGAGCCGGATTTCCGGGGGAGCGCGCGGGCAGAAACGAGCGCAATTGGCTCCCCTTCGGCTGCGCGACTAGCACAAAATTCATCAGAGTTACACAGGGCGCCCGACTGTGAACCATAGAGAGCAGAGCGCCCCACGACTGTGAAGCACAATGCGCGATGCGAAATTCCACGAAAACGCGCCGCCTCCAACTGCGAGGAAAAGAAAGCCCGATGGGGGGGGAGGAAGTGGGGCACGAGGGCGGCGGAGGAGGTGGAGGAAACTTAAAGCGAATGCGTTGGCAGAAGATTATACACGCAAGGGGCCCACCGCTGTCTTAGCCTTCCCCTGCGACGCCGGCGCGCCCATCTCCTGGGCAAGTCAGCGCCAGGCTGGCAATGTAAAATTCTGAGGGGGTTGCCCCCGGCCAGTGCTGGGATTTCCTTGTACAACGCTGTTTGGCGCCAGCGACGCGTGGAGCTCAAAAGGTCTTCCTTGGCCCGCCCCAGAACTTCTTTATCAGACACTCGTGAAACAAATGCGCTCGGAATGCTTAAAGCTCGTCGCAAGCGTTCCGCGTGGAAGCTGTCCAAGAGGTCTTTGTCTGCCTGCTGAAGCCAAGGCGTCTCTAAATCATGCAACAAGTATAGCAGAACGCTAGCCCTGTACGATTTCATGTTCCTGGCGCGGCTGTTGGCGCGCGACCAGCACTTGAACGCATCCTGAAAACAGCCTTTGGTTTCACCGAAGCCTCCTGGTCACTTCTGGCTTTGCGATGCACTTCGCGCTGAGCAGGCCCCCGAGATACGCTGCTTGGTCCGCCGCTGCGAGCGGGGCTCCTGCGGGTGAGTAGATCGCACCACCATTGCGCACGCTCAGGCACGCAATCTTGCCCCAGTTCAGATCCAGGCCGTGCCATTTGCCTTCGCCGATTACAGTGTCGAGCAGCGCCTGTCATTTCCCTGAATCGCTGCTGAGGAGCACGGTGTCATCTGCGCAGAGGAGGTCACGGCGCGCCAGGCATTCCGGCCCGCGGATGTGAGCGCGGAGGCCATCAATGCGCTTGTCGATGTGGTAGAAAATCGCGCTCCGCACGATAATGGAAAGGCATGGCGAAAGAGGGCAGCCCTGGGCAATTCCTGCTGCCTGGTTCCGCAGGCTTGAATTCCCACCTGGGCCCTTTAGAATGAATTTCCCGCGCTTGTAAAATTGCTGCCGCCATGTCCAGCATGTCCGCCGGCCGGCCGAATCTACGAAGAGCGCCCAGCAATGCGCCATGTTTTACTCGGTCAAATGCGTTAAGCCAGTCTGACAATACTGCACTCAAAACTGGTGCCTGGGCTGTTTGCGCTGCTTCGAACATCCACCGTGCAGTGCCAATGGTTGGGGCCGTGCCTCTTCCAGTGCGAAAGCCGAACTGGCTAGATCGCGCACTGTTCTCGGCCCCTCCCTTTTGAATGCGTCATCGCATCATCCAAGCAAGAAGATTACATCCATCCGTGGATAAAGACATCGGCCGCTAGTTATCTGGCAAACTCGCGCTTCCTGCCTTATGTGATCGTGCAAATGCGGATGTATGCCACTCGCGATAAAATGCCATTCCGCTCCAAGATTTCTGAAAGAGCGACAACCGTTCTCCGCGTGCCTCTGAAGAATGTGCCAATGCTTTCCAAATTTCTGGGGCAATAGCGTCGACGCCTGCGGCCTTCCCTGCAGCTGAAGCCCGCAGTGCATCCTGCAGCTCCAGCATCCCAAAGGCGCCGGTGTCAATTGGCAATGCGCCCCCCGCGTCGTCGCGCCCACCGGGCGCGACAATAGCACGTGCAACTTGCCACCGCACATGTTCGAAATCATCTGCAAAAGTATCATCCCGCCTTGTGCTCTCATCGAATTGCCCTCGCTCATCTCGAATGCGGAAGGGTCAGTTCGGTACTTTCTGGCATATAGTGCACGCGCAGCCTTCCAGTGGCCTCCGGCCAGCTCAGAGTCCAACAAATCGCGCTCGTCTTTCTGCCCCGACGTCTCGATGCGCTGGTTCAGCTTCTGCTGCTCCGTCAGATCGCTCTGCCGCTGAGCATCGTCTCGCTGGTTCAGTAAACCAAGCGCGATTGCAAAGATCCACGGTCGTCGCGGCGCCCTCCCGGCTGGTTGAAGCACACTGGCTGCTTGTCCCATGGCATCTTTGAAGCGCCCTGGCGCGATCCCAAACCAAAACCACCCGCGGGCGCGACGGCGGATTCGCAAAACCGGCGACCATGAGCTTCAGTCAGCTGCCTGTCATTGAACAACATCTGTTTGCACTGATTCTTCCTCGGCCGACTGTCGGGCACGTCGTCGAACACCAGGTCGATGAGCATGCGCAGTAAGACATGCCGCGGAGCCAATGGACATGACGGCGTGCCCAGAGATCTGCTATCTCTTTGAATGCGTTGCAATCCGCGAGGCAACAATCGACATGGGCGAATCCCTCCCCGCAGAACTGGCTTGTCGACGTCTGCCCCGCAGGCGGCGCTCGAAAAACGCACCGGCGATGGCGCCCCCGATTGGTCAGCAAATTTCCCAAAGAAGCCCCCTATACAGATGCATTGTTCATCTTGGCCACGAGCATCGGAACGGATAGCCCCTTGCGACGCCCCCCTCGCCGGGCTCGCGGCCACGAAACCTAGCATTGAGGTCGCCCAGAACAACGCAGCAAACACGTTTGCCCGGTGCCGGGCAAATGCCAGCTAGCCGGTTGAAAAATCGCGTCGAATCTCGCAATCGCAGACCCCGCGACGGGCGCGGGAAGACGCGACATTCAGCGCGCCGCCCAGACCCGAAGCTTCACGATGGCAAGCCTGTCCGAAATAAGCTCGCAGTCGATGGCCGACTTTATGGCCCAAGGTGCAATCCAGAAGCCGACGCCAGAATGACATGCCCCGTCCAGCGGTTGCGTCGTGCCCGACAAGATGACCATTTAGTCGCTGCCAAACGTCTCAGCGCGCGAAGCGCCCCCAGTCTCCTGCGCGCAGCATAGCGCAGAAATGGTGCGTTCGCGCATGTGGCGTTCCAGCTTTGCGATCATCGCGGCATCTTGGCCGAAGCCTCCAACGTTCCAGCTGCCGACCGACTGCGAGAACAGCGGGGTGCAGCGTCTCGTTGGAAAAGGTCGTGGAATAGAGGGGCATCGCACGAAGGAGGTCTAAGAGCGCGGGCGTTCGCCCTCGCCGACTTGTCCGCGACGGCGCCGGCGCTCTCCGCCATGCGCTGGCGGCCGGACGGCGCGCGTCGAAGGAAAACATCGCGGCGCCGGCGCCGCCGAGCAAATCGGGCGCCTCCAGGGAGGCAAACAAGACAACGGTGCAGAAGAAACCGGGGGAGCAGAGGGAAAGAAAGATGAAGGTGAAGAAGCGCCGCGTAGCTGGCGGCGCGGCCCGGCGTATCTGCCCAGGAGCAGCGCGGACAAGATGTCTGGATTTCGGCATTCGTTCCTCAGCCTCCCCGGCCAGTAGTGGGGGCGGTCTGAAAACCAGCATGGCAAAATAGTTGGCAAAGAGAAATAGAGCTGGTAGCAAGGGGAACGCGGAAGACAGAATTGTCGACGGCGCCGCCGTGGGACGCTCCACTGAGAGCAGCTTCCGCGCGAGAGAACGATGAATACGCACTGAACAAGCCTTAGATAGCAACTCATGGGATGCTCTGTTCAAGTCGAAAGTGCCCAAAAATGCTCAATAGTGCCCAGAAGTGCCCCCCAGCGCAGCAACAGTCAGCAACGTCGAGAGCAACAGCAGCAACAACAAAAACACCGCGAACAACGACAACATCAACACCATCAGCAACAATCACATCACTATCCACGACGCCCTCAGCATCATCAGCAACAACAGCAATAACAATACAACTAACAATGGCAACGGCACCACAAGCATAAACAACAACAACAGCCCAAACAGCAATAACGGCAAACCACTATCCAACAATCGCAATCACAACGGCACCAACAATACCAACAACTACCAACAACGAACAGCCGACAACGAACAACATCATCAAACACAACAACTGCAACAACAACACCCCCACCAACAACAACAAACAACAACAAGAACGAAAACAACAACACCAAAAACACCAACAACAATATGAACAATAAAAACAACCATACCAACAACCACTTCAACAACGGCAATAACAACGAATAACAACAACAACGACAACAACGACAAAAACAACGACAAAAACAACGACAACAACAACGGCGACGACAGCACCAACAACAAGAGAAACGAATTGCATATGTTGCCGCCGGTACTCTTTCTCCTACAAAACCCAGGCTACTCCGCTCGCTCGTACCCTACCCTAGTCATCCTCCTCGTCATTCTTCTTCCTCCTCCCCATCTTCATCGTCGTCGTCGTCCTCGTCCTCGCCGTCCTCCTCCTCGTCCTCCTCCACGCGCCATCCGAATCCGATGCATTCCCCCCCATCGCCCCGCCATCCCCCGACCCCCCTCCCTCTCCTCTTTATTTTTCTTCCCCCCTTTCGTTTCCCCCCTCCTCCTCCCCCCTCCTGCTCCGCCCTCCCCCCCCCCCCCCCCCCCCCCCCCCCCTTTTCCTCCTCCCGCCCGCCCCCGTCCTCTCCATCCACCCCGCCTCCACCTCCACCTCCCCCTCCTCCTCCTCCTCCTCCTCCACAATTACACAATATGAAAATACTCTCCCACTTCCCCTGATGGCGTCCGGAAGATATTCGGCACCCCCCCGCGTACTGTTTTTTTACACACAGGATTCCCCGGAGTTGGGTTTTCGCTTGTGTTTTTTTCTAAAATGCTGCTCTCGCTGAGGCGCCGGCCTCATTTCTGCTCCCGAATCGTTCCGAATCGTGCTCCCGCTGCAGCGTGGGCCTCATTTTCGGATCGGTGTTTGGCCTCCGTCGTTCAGGATGGCGTTCTCGCCCCAGCGCGGGCCTCTTTCTCGCGCGCCCATCCGCCCGCCACCACCGCGCCGCACCACCACCACCACCACCACCACCACCACCACCACCACCACCACCAGCACCAGCACCACCAGCACCAGCACCAGCACAGCACCAGCCAGCACCAGCACCAGCACCAGCACCAGCACCAGCACCAGCACCAGCACCACCAGCACAGCACCACCACCACCACCACAACCACGCACACACGCACGCACGCACGCACGCGCACCACCACCCACTACGCACGCGCGCGCGGAGCCACAGGTCCGCTACGACACGCGTCCGCGGATAGAGAAAATCAGCGCCATGGTAAGGGATGGGAGGGAGGGGTAGGACGTCAGATATGACGCGAGCGCACCTAGCTTGTCCTCCTCCTCCTCCTCCTCTTCCTCCTTCCTCATTCCTCCTCCCCCTCCCACCCCAGCGATCACCGCGCCAGCGGCGCGTGCTCTTTCTCGGCAGCGCGCGCCGCTCGAGCGGCCAGCCGCCGCCGCCGCCGCGGCCGCTGTTCCGCCACCGCTGCCCCAGCCGCCGCCGCCGCCGCTGCTCCGCGCGGGCGAAAGCGACGGGGGGGGGGCTCGAGAACGGGGGCGGATGAAACGGAGGGGGGAGGTGGGGGAGGGCACGGGGAACACAGGGGGACCATGAGAGCATCGGGGACACACGGCTCTTGCACCGCTTCGGAAACTCGGTCATCCGCGGCGAGGCCGGGGCATCCCGCTCCGCGAAAAAAAAAACAAGGTCTGGCCTAAAATGCCCCCCTGGAGCACCAGCGACCATGTCGGGCCAGGCCCTGTGTTTTGCCGATTTGGCGGCCCCCGAGAGGCCCGCGCAGAACCCGACAATGCCTCCAGGAAGCTCCACGGGGCTCCCGCGAAGCCCCCAATGAGGCTCCAATGCGGCTCCGCGAAGCCCCCCGCCGAGCCCTCAGAAGCCTTCAGGGGAGCTCTGGCCCACGACCCATGCGCGGCAGCGGGGCGGCCCGAATGCCACAGACTGCTGCCAATCGGAATTGGCCCCCGCGGTCTCGAGCTCAGATGGCCCCCGAACTTCCCCCGCCACCTCTCGCGCGAGCTGCAGCAGGCGGGGGGGCCGAGCCCTGAAAAGCAAGGCCCTCGGCCGTCAGTCATCATCCTTCATATCGCCCAAGGGGCCGTGCACATTCTCGGCCGCTCTCTTCTCCTGGAGAAGGTCGGCCACTGAGCGCTCGCTTCCTGGGCGCGGCCGCCCCTGCGGGCTTTCCCGCCGCGGCCGCCGCGGCGGGCGCCCCTGCCGCAAGCGCGAGGGCGGGCTCAACCTTCGTCTTCACCGCCGCCAGCCACTTCGCATCGAAATCTGCAGTTGCACCCTTGGCCCCCCCGCCCAGCAAGGCCCCCCCCAACCTCTTGCTCCTGCCCCTGCCATCCACGGTGCCCGTGCAGCCGCGGTACTTTTTGAACTTGACGCCCGCCGATATCTGCACTCTCTGCCCAATTTCGAGGGTCGCCGCCTCCGCGGGCGCCGCGGCGGCACCCTTCTCCGTCGCGTTCTCCGCAGCAGGCGGCACTCTCTCTTCCTGGGCGGCCTCCTCGGCTTCTTCGGCTGCCCTCTCGGCTACCTCCTGCGACGCCTCTGCCTTGGCCTCCTCCGCTTTCTCGGCCACCTCCTCGGCTGCATTGGCGGCCTCCTCCGCCTTCGCGGCCGCCCCCTTTGCTTCCCTGGCGGCCCCAGCTGCATTCGCAGCGGCTGGGGGGTCTCCAGGGGCGCCGCCCCCTGGCGCCACTCCCGCAAACTCATCGTCTGCACCCTCAGTCCGCCACCTCCCCGACTCGCCGTTGCCCGTGACATCTGCAGGGTTCGCCGCGTCCTCCTCTGCCTTCTTGGCGGCCTGTTCGGCCGCGACCTTATGGCGCTCCTCATCATCCATTATCTTCTTGGCGGCCTCCTCGGCCGCGGCCCACTCGCACTCCTCGTCGCCCTTTGCCTTCTTAGCTGTCTCTTCAAATTTACGCGCGCGGCGATCCCCGCCCTCCTCGGCCGCGACCCTCTGGCGCCCCTCCTCGCCCCGCCCCTTCCCGGCGGCCCCCATCGGCCTCGAGCCTCTGGCGATCTCCTTTCCCGGCGCCCTCGACAGCTTTCGCGCCCCTCTCCTCGGCCCCATTCGCCCTGGCACTGGCCTCCTCCTGCGCTCTCCTGGCCTGCCCCTCTGCCTTCTTGGCGTCGCCCTCTGCTTTCGCGGCCTCCTCCTGGGCCTCCCTGGCCATGGCTCACCTGGCCTGCTCCTCTGCCATCCTGGCGTCCTCCTCTGCTTTCGCGGCCTCCTCCCGAGCCTCCTTGGCCCTGGCACTGGCCTCCCCCTGCGCTCTCCTAGCCTGCTCCTCTACCTTCTTGGCGCCCTCCTCTGATTTCGCGGCCCCCCCCTGGGCCTCCTCGGCCCTGGCACTGGCCCCCTCCTGCGCTTTCTCAGCCTGCTCATCTGCCTTCCTGGCGCCCTCCTCTGCTTTCGCGGCCTCCTCCTGGGCTTTCTTCGCCATATTCTCAGCCTTCGCGCAGTATTCCTCCTTGCTTTTCTCGGCCTCCTCGAACTCCCTCTGCGCCGCGCCCGCCTCCGCCCGCCCGGCGCCCTGCGCGACCTGCCTCTTCGCGATCTCCGAGAGGGCATGGTGCACAGACGGGGCGGGCTGCTTCTCTGCGATCCTCCTGAACTTCGCCAGGGGGCGCGCCATCGCGCGCGCCTGCTCCTCGGCAAGGGCGCCGCAGTGCCCCGCCTGCGCCTCGCGCTGCTCCGCCAGCGGAGGGTCGAATTCCCAGCTTCGCGGCCGTCACCTCGCTGAACAGCGCGAAGGCGATCTCCTTCTGGCCGCCGAGCGCCGCGAAAGTATCCTGGCATTCCTCGAGCGTGGTCTTCGCGATCGCGTCCTGGATGAGCGCGCCGCCCTGCGGCGCCGCCCAGAGGAGGGCCGCTGCGGCCTCCAGCTTCGCGATCCCCCCCAGGCTCGTGGGCATCTCCATCCATCTCTTCAGCTCGACCCTCGGGCCCTCGGCGGGGGGCAGTTTGCACTGCAAAAAATGCGGCATGGCCCAAAATAGTCCCCCCGTGACATGGCGACCATTTTGGGATGGGCCCTGTGTTTTACCGATCGGGATGGCCCCTCCCGCTCTCCAGCCCTGAAGCGCCCGCAGACCGCAGGGGAACCCATCGGCGTCTCCGAAGAGCTCCCGCAGAAGCCGAAAATGCTCTCAGGTAGCTCCAGGAGGCTCTCACAAAGCTTCATCAAGTCTCTAGGAGGCCTCCGCCAAAGCCCCACGAGGCCCCTTGCCCGCGACCGAAGTCCTTCGGGAACCAGTCCGCCAGCATGGCCATGTGGCCCTCGGCCACCGCGAATGAGTACCTCTCGGCCTCGCTCATGGGGGCGAGCCAGCCCGCGGCGAATTGCTACTCGGCCCGCAACTCCTTTTCGTCCTCGGGCACGCTCTTGAGAAGGAACTGAATCTTCACCTTGTCTCTCTCGATGCCTTGCTCGAGTTTGGCGGCGCGCGCTGCCCGCCTGCGCCTCATGAGGGCCTTGTATAGGTTGCTGGTGAAGAAAGTGGCGCTGGTATTCCGCCCGAGGTGGGGGAACGGCAAGCCCCCCTCCTGCGACAAGTCCAAGTCCTTCAAACTAGCCAAAATCTTGCCAATCCCGAAGGACAGGGATGGCAGCTCTTTGAAAACCTTTTTGAACACGACCGCCACATCGTACACGTCGTCCAGCTCGTCGGACTGCAGGAGGCCCCTGGCCAGGCCAGGAACATGTTCTTTAACCAACACCGCCAGGCCCTGCGCGAACTCCTCCTCCGCGACCTCGCTGCCACCGCTCTTGAACTCGGACGGACTGTCCGTCTGGTGACGGCGCGCCCAGAACGACACTGTCTCTGGGCCGTTGGGTTCGGACGAGTAGAGCTTCGCTGCCTTGAAGGCCGCCTGCGTGGCGTCTGCCGTCTCCTGGCCAGCCCGGTCACAGGAGGTTTGTTCGGTCAACTTGCGGCCGCTCCCTACCGCCGCCGAATCCGCCGGCGAGGGCGAACGGTTTCGACGAGGGGCACCCTCGGGGGACGGGGCCGCCGGCGCGCCTCCTTGGAGCGCGATCGCGCCTCCCTGAGAAAGCGCGCTACCATCGCGGACGGGCGTCTCCACGGACACGTCGTAGTTTACCTCGCCGACGTCCTTGATGCCGTGCTCGTCCACGGTGGCTAAGGTGACCGCCTGCCGAACTAACACGTTTTTGTCAAATTCGACGCTCAATTTTTTCCGCGAAGCACGGGTCATATCCACAGCGTAGCGGGAGATCAGGCTCTTTTGGGCTGGCATTATAATATCCTTCTTCGCCACCACCGTGTATATCTTCATCATGGTTTCCGAGATCTTGGCGCGCTTCTGTATTTTGACCTTCCAAGTCGACATCATGTCCAGAGTGGCGTCTTTTGTCGCTCCGATGTTCTGCGACAGCACGTGCTGCAGAGCGCAATACAAGTTGACCATATCAACCGATGGGGAAAAGGCCTGAGTCGACGCGGGACCACTCTCTCAGGCGTTTTCGCCCCTGATCCTGGCTCGTATCGGAGTGTTCCGCGTCCATTGCCGCCACGACTTCCTGCACGTCCAGGACAGGAGGGGGCATGGTGGCGCGCCTAACAGCGCAAGGCGCGGAACGCCTGACTGGCGAGGAGTGCGCGCGAGGTCGCGACAGCGCCTGAGGGGCAGGGCGGCGCGCCTCACAGCGCACGAAGACGTGACAACTTGAGCCTGAGTAGTGGCGAGGAACACGAGCAATGAGGTGGAGCAGGAGGGTAACGGAAGGAGGGCGAAGGAGGGTGGAGGGGAGTCGTACCTCGACGTCCAGACGCGCCACTTTTCCGAGCCGCGTCCAGCCGCGGCGACGAGGAGGGCCTCCGAGGGCCACGAAGTCTCCACTCTCGAGGTTCGAAATTCGAACATCGGCGCGAACGTCTAAATCCCACCAGCTCTCTGGGCGTATGTGGTTAAGGCGTCTCCCCATCACGTTTCCTTTCTTCCCCTTCGGGGAGGGACTCACCCCTCCCCCATAACCCCCTCCCATGGACCTGGACATGGTCCAAGGTGGCCCCAAGAGGGCCTCGGAGAGCCCAAAATGATCTCCAAAATGGCCCAAAACGGTTCAAGATGGCTCCCAAGATGACCCAAGAGACCCCAAGACCGCCCCAAGACGACTCCAAGAGGCCTCCACGGCACACGGCAGATGCATCGCCACACTTAGTCCCAAGAAGGCCCAGTGGCCGGACGACGACAAGCCCACACGATGACCCACGCATGGACCCTCAAACGGGCCAACAGGCCCCCAAGAAGAAAGAGGGAGAGGAGAAAGAAAACCCCCAGGACGACCCAGCAGCAAAAGGAAATTTTGCCTGGCCCGCGAGGCGGCGTGCGTATCCACGCCCAGGCTGCGACGCACGAGCAGGCCATGCGGGCCAATCATTGGGCGCAGCCCTCCAAACCGTATCCGTAATACGTATACGATGGGCTCGAGCGGCGTCGGCGCGCGCAACGGTTTTCGACACCGCGTCGCTCGTGAAACCTTAAATCGATTGCGGCCCCGATCGTTCAAGGTTGAATCCCGTCTGTTCCTGCGGCGTTACCGTGTCCCTCGGTGCTCCCGCGTCGTTCTGTCCTGCGGAGTTTAACCTTGAACGCCCTCGCCGGCGTCGCCAGCGCGCCAACGCCGCATGAACCTACCGTGCCTACTGTTCCTTGATCGCAGCGACCTGTACGATGCAGACGAGATGCCATTTCCCCCCTCGCCCCCCAGCGAGCCACGCCGTGTCCGCTGGCCACGAAGGACATATGTGGCAGGAGGCCTCCCAAAGAGGACTCCACGGAGGTCCTGCAGGACCCGCCGCGAGCCCCCGGGGACGCCGAGGACGGCTCGAGGGCGCCACGCGGGAGACGCGCAGGGCTCAAGGAGGACCCTCAGGCGGCCCCAGAACAGGCCCAAACCACTCAAACAACGCACAGCAGTGCGTGAAAGAGAGAAAGAGAGAGAGAGAGAGAGAGAGAGAGAGCGATTGAGGAATGGAGAAACGCCCCTACCCCGGGTTTCAAATGCATGCAGTAAACCCCCTTCGGAGCACCCGCCGACAAAACATCGGCATACTCCTTGGGATGGTTCTCGGAACGTGTCCTTACGCCAACGTCTGCCCGTCCACCGAAACGCGGCGAATGCCGAACGGGGTAATCAAGCATCGAAGCAACACACGCCCGGACTATCATCGGAAACCCGCTTCCGGCCACCACACCAGGAGGAGGATGAGGAGGAGGACGAAGAGGATCATGCTGGATCATGCTGCGATGCCACACACGTGGCCAGTTCAATCGCTGTCACCGCGATCATCAGGGGCAAAGGAGCGCAAGAAAGCGGCATGTGACGCCGACTGCACGCGAGCTCTCCGCGAAACGACACCGCGTTGGGTGCCGCCCCATGCCTCCCACCAGGCACGGTCCCCAGGCGGCCTCCGCAAAACGGGCCAAGGAGGAGGAAGGGAGAAGAAGAGAAGCAACTGCAGCCACATGCCACTGTGCCGTCACGGGGGTCTTCAGCCCACCGCAGCAGCAAAACTCCTACCTCCCCCCAACTCGCAGGGCCAGCAAGCTCGCCACCTACCACACGGTTTTCCGAGCTGCGTCCGCCCCGTAGGGCTCAGATAACGACACCATCGTGCCGCCCCAAGCCGCCCGAGGGGGCGCCACTCCCCACGGGCGACTCCGCACCCCCACGCACGCCAGGGCGGGGCACCCTGGCCGTGGGGGGGATGGGTGCGGGGTCCACCGATGAGCCCCCCGCAGGGGACCCGCTCCCCCGCCCAGGCGCACGCGGTGTACGTGCCGGGCCACCGCAAGGAGGGAGCTGGCGACGAGATGCATTTTTCTCTCCCCCTGGCCCCTACGGGCAAGCAGGGGTGACGATCGGGCTGCTACCCGCCTGTTTTCCTCCTGGCCCCTACGGGCAAACAGGAGTGGCACAGGTGCCAGGAGGACGAAGAGGAGGAGGATAAGGAGGACGAGGAGGGAGGAGGAGGAGGAGGAGGAGGAGGAGGAGGAGGAGGAGGAGGAGGAGGAGAGGAGGAGGAGGAGGGAGACGAAGAGGAGGAGGAGGAGGAGGAAAAGGGAGGAGGGAGGAGGAGGGAGGAGGAGGGAAGAGGGAAGAGGGGGGAAGGGGGGACGGAGGAGGGAGGAGGGAAAGGGGGGATGGGGGGAGGAAGGAGGGAGGAGGGAGGAGGGAGCAGGGAGGAGGGAAAAGGGGAGGAAGGAGGATGGGGAGGGATGAAAGAGGAGGGAGGAGGGAGGACGGAGGAGGGAAGAGGGATGAAGGAGGAGGGAGGAGGGAGGGAGGGAGGAGGGAGGAGGGAGGAGGGAGGAGGGAGGAGGGAGAAGAGAGGAGGGAGGGAGGGAGGAGGGAGGAGGGAGGAAGGAAAGGGGAGGAAGGAAGACGGTGGAGGGAGGAGGGACGAAGAGGAGGAGGAGGAGGAGGAGGAAAAGGAGGAGGAGGAGGACGACGACAACGACGACAACGACGACGACGACGACGACAACAACGACAACGACGACGACGACGGCGACGACGACGGCGACCGACGACGACGACGACGACGACGGCGACGACGACGGAAGCGGCGACCGCGGCGACGGCAACGGCGACGGCGACGGCGACGATAACGAAGGCGGCGGCGACGGCGGCGACGACGGCGATCGACGACGACGACGACTACGACGACGACGACGACGACGGCGGCGGCCGTGGCGACGGCAACGGCGACGGCAATGACGACGACGACGAGGGCGGCAGCAACGACGAAGGCGACGGCGGCGGCGGCGGTGGTGGCGAGCCGGAAGTGTTGGGCCCTCGCCCTTTCTGGGGCTCCTGGGGCGCTCTCGCCGGCACGGTTGGCTCCGCCACGGGCGCGAGGACAGTAGTACTCAGATCAACACTATATCAAGCTAGGTGCGCTCGCGTCACATCTGACGTCGTGCCCCCCCCCCCCATCAATTAGAATTGCGTATAGCCTTTTTCCATTCGCACAGTCGGATGACGCACAGGGCAATGATCCGAGAAGACGCCCTGATGGATGCCACGGTCGGCTTTGGACCCCCCGACCCAGACATGCAACTCACAGAAATGCCATGTCATAGCAACAAAAGCAAAGCAGTGCAAATCAGGGCGTGCCTTCCTTAAATATTTACATGGGAAGCTCTTGCCTAAGGAGGCGGCGCATGAGGTACTTCCTTAGGAAACCAAATGCGATTGCTCAAAAAGCTTGTGGTTGCTGACGTTTTTTTAAAATTCGTGTGCTCTCATGCAAACTACGGCCGCCGCGTATAGGCCCGCATCGGGGTTTCATTTTCCCCACAAAACGGCGCCGAACCGCGCGGGCGTCGGCCTCGGCGGGGCCCACCAGCTTCCGTTTCTGCAAGACTTGCTGATGCACCTCGTCGGCCCACGCTGGCACATCAAAGACCCGCCCAGGGGCCCCGGCCACGAGCCATACGGCGACGGTGGACCAGCTGTCGGGCGCGATGAGCTTCGGCGGGGCATGGCGCCTGTGGGCACCGTACGCCCGACACACGAAGGCTTCGCAAAACTGCACGGCCTTGCATTCCGTGTGCTGCATGTCCTGGTCAGCCCCGACTCCATACTTATTGGAACCAAACCGGATATTCAAAACAATCAAAGACAGGAGGTGGCCCCAAGGGGGCCTGGCCCCGCGTCCCGCGGGGGCGCCCAGAGGGTTATAATATATATATATATATATGTATATATATATATATATAAATAAACAGCCGTTGCAAGACGTCTCAAATACGCAAAATCCCGCGGTCGAACTTCCTCTTTTACGACGTGGCCCAAGTTTCGAGCCCTGCGTGCGCAACGCGCGACGCAGGTGGCGAATCCGTCACGCGCGCTGCGCCATGGGGCGCTTCGAACCAACCCAGTGAAAAAAAGAGAACGCGGTGGGACGAACGATTTCACGATGGGGAAACCGTAGCCAAAGAATGCGCTGGAGGCGACGCCAGCGCCGCGCGGCTATCATTCAGACAAGGCGAGCAGGCGCCAGCGTGGGCCGCAGTGAACGTTGTCGACGTCGTCGCGCCCTCCTCTCCTCAGGTCACTAAGCATCGGGAACGTCCTTCAAGACTTGCCAGTCTCGGGCCTGGGAGTTTTTTGTTTTGCTTGCCTGGAAATCGCAGAGAGAGCTGGGACAGAGCTGGCCGCCGAGGGCAAGCGTGCGAGCCCCGCTCTTCGTCCTCTTTATGTTTTTTTCCTGTTCCTCCTCCTCCTCCTACTCCTCCTCTCCGTTACCCTCCCTCCTTCTCCCCCTCACCCTCCCCGCCCTTCCTCCCCAGCCTCCTCCTTCTCCTCCCCCCCCTCCCTCCTCAAGACCTGGAGCTCTCGAGGCGGAGCCCGGTGACCCAGCCCCAAGAATCCGAAAGATCACCCCGAGCCATGCTAAGATTTCGAGATAACCGCAGGACTGCCCAAGAGGGGCCTAGAGTCCTGGAGCGACCCTTGGCCCAAGACCCCAGGACGACCGACGAGACGGCCCCACGAGACGCTCAACAGAGGGAGCGCGACCTGACTAGTCGAGCATCACAGTCCGAGAATTCCCCTGAAGGCCCCGAGAACCCCCCCCCGCCCCCGCTAACGAAAACAGAAACCCCCAACTGCCTCCAAACCCCGAGGCCCCGACGAGGCCCACAGGAGCCCCGAGAGGTTTCAAAACCTGGTGGCCGGGTGGGCCGAAGGCCACGTCACAATGGCGATGGGCACGCCGTGCCCTCATCATTCGAGAAGGTACAACTGGCGCGACAAAACTCAAAATTAGCATTGTCACGATCGCAACCCAACTAGCATCGGTCAACTCTTTATGACTTTTGACTCAACCCCAAGCCTTGTCCTTTTGTCAACAATGATCCTTGCTGCACTGGACGGCGGCGCCGTCGCCCCCCCCCCCCGCCCCCGCTGACCGAAGCGCGGGGCCCGCTGTTCTGGCCGCCGCGCCCCGCCAGGGGTGGGGGGCTGAAAGGCGGGCAAGGGAGACCGCGATCGATCGCGAGCCTCCGCGTCCCTAGAAAAACGAATCCAGCTGCATTACGACTGGAGGCACCAACTACCCGCGACAGAGATAGATGGAAGAGAGAGAGGGAGTGCGCGTGCGTGTGCGTTGTCGCCGTCATCGTCGTCGTCGTCGCCTTCGTCGTCGCCGTCGTCGTCTCTGCCGTCGCCGTCGCCGTAGCCGTCGTCGTCGCTGTCGTCGTCGCCGCCGTCGTCGTCGTCGTCGTCGTCGCCGTCGCCGCGGTCGTCGTCGTCGCCGCCGCCGCCGCCGCCGCCGTCGTCGTCGTCGCCGCCGCCGCCGTCGCCGTCGCCGCCGCCGCCGCCGTCGCCGTCGCCGCCGTGTCCGTGCGGAGGAGCGCCGACGAATGGGGAGGAGCCAGGAGCATGGAGGAGTGGGGGGGGCGCCGAGGAGCACCGCGGAATGGGGGGGGCGCCTGCACACCCCCCCCCCAAGACGCCCCCAATAGGGCTCCATGCCCCAGGTCAGGCCCAGGACAGCGCGAACCAGATGGACCTTTGCAGACTTAGGGCTGACGCAGACTCACTCACACTCAGACTCACTCGCACTCAGATTCGCTCGGGCACACTTAGGCTCAGACTCACCCGCACTCACTCACACTCACGATACCTCGCCCCCCCCCCGCCCCCCTCGCGACCCGCCCGCGACCCATCGGCCCGATGGCATCAGAGGAACGGCCCTTCCCAGGCCCCATCGACCTCTCCGGGTTCCCCCGGGGCCCTCGAGGCTTTCAAGACGGCCCCGGGGATGTTGCGCGAGGGCCGCAGACCGAGATACGGCCGCATCTGACATCTCGCTCGGTGGCCCTCTTGGGGCAATGGGCCTCTCCAAAGGCACTGGGGAGAATGCAGATGGGGCCCCAAGAGGCCCCCGAGAGCGCCCCGGCAGGCTTGCCAAGCGGCCCCGAGAGGGCCACAGGGCGAGATGCGGCCGCGTCTCGATGCGTGGCCCTCTTGGGCCCCACCGAAGACCCTGGGGGGAATCCAAACGGTGCCCCAAGCGGCCCCAAGAGGGCTTCAAGAAGTTTTCAAGAGGTCCCCAGAAGGGCCCCAAGACGGCCACAAAGCGAGATGCGGCCGCATCTCGCTTCGCGGCCGATCCAAATGGGGCCCCGAGATGCCCCCAAGAGAGCCCCCAAAGCGCCCAAGAGGGCCCAGGGAAGGGTCCACGAGGGCCCCAAGAGGCCGCCAAGAGGCCGCCAAGAGGGCTCCAAGAGGGCCCCAAGGGGGCCACAAAACGAGATGCGGCCGCATCTCGCTTCGGGGCCCTCCTAGGCCCCTCCGACTGCCCCAAGAAACCTCCATGGGTCCACGGGGGCCCCAGGAGGGCCCCAATTGCACCATCGCTCTCCTGGGAACTCCGATCGAGCCCCCCCCCCCTAGGAGAGGAAGAGGAGGAGGAGAGGAGGAGGAGGAGAGGAGGAGGAGGAGGAGGAGGAGGAAGAGATGGAGGAGAGGAGGAGGAGGAGGAGGAGGAGGAGGAGGAGGAGGGGGAGGGGGAGCAGGAGGAGGCAGGAGGAGGCAGGAGGAGGAGGCAGGAAGAGAAAGGAGGAGAAGGGGGAGGCGGAGGAGGAGGAGGAGAAGGACAAGGGGGAGGAGGAGGAGGAGAAGGAGCGAGGAGGTGCGATGGGATGCGGGAGGAGGGAGGAGGAGATCGAGAGATTATATATGTAGAGAGAGAGAGAGAGAGGGAGAGAGAGAGAGAGAGAGAGAGAGAGAGAGAGAGAGAGAGAGAGAGAGAGAGAGAGAGAGAGAGAGAGAGAGAGAGAGAGAGAAAGGAGAGAGAGAGAGGAGAGAGGGAGAGAGAGAGAGAGAGAGAGAGAGAGAGAAAAAAAGAAATAAAGAAATAAAGAAAGAAAGAAAGAGAAACAACACAAAAAGATAAAGATAGGGTGATCACGAAGAGGGGCTGGGCAAAAAGAGAACGCGAAGAAGAGGCGAGAGATATATAATGTGAGAGAGAGAGAGAAAGAGAGAGAGAAAGAGAGAGAGATAGAGAGAGAGAGAGAAAGAGAGAGAGAAAGAGAGAGAGAGAGAGAGAGAGAGAGAGAGAGAGAGAGAGAGAGAGAGAGAGAGAGAGGGCACGCAATAACAACGAAAACAAGACGGACGACACGAGGTGGATGAGAGGACGAGTCGGCATGATCAGGAAGAGGAGGAGGGGGAAGTTGCGGAGGGGGGAGGAGTGGGCGCCAGGGCATCCAGGACATCCAGGTGTCGAGGAGGACGCGCTGGCTGCGAACCCGCCTGGGCGTCGCGGGTCCGCCGGGCCCGTCGGCCCGCCTGCTCGGGCGCCGTCGGCTCGCTCTTGGCCATGCGCGCCAAGGCGTTACCAACGAAATCGGGCAACACGATCGCCCCGACCTGGAATGGGAAAAGCTCGGGCGGGCGGAGCGAGGGCGGCGGCGGTCCAGGCCGGGCTCCATCATTGGATCGAACCTCGACGATCGAGGCCGGGGGGGGGGGGTGCGCTGGCCTTCGGACCGGGGGAGCGCTGGCCTTCGGGCCCAAGGGGCCCTCCTCGTCGCCGCGGCCGGGCACGGCCCGCAAACAAAAATCTGGCACATTTGGCCCTTTTTCCGACTCCATCGGCCTCCCACTCACTCCCCTCCTCCCCCCTCACTCTTCCGTCTACTTCACTCTCCTTTCCTTGCCTCCCCCCTCGTTCGCAATCCTCCTCCTCGGGCCCCTGAAGACTCGAGACCTTCTTCGCAGCCTTGCTCGAGTCGTCGTGGCACGCGAAGCTCTTCTCAGCGAGCTTCTTCCTGACCAACTCCGCATGCTGTGCCATGTCGCCTGGCTCCTTCGGCGCGAAGCCGCTGATGGCCTCCACGGCCCAGGCAACGCCGACCGCCAGCTTGGCCATGCGCCTCGCCTGGGCCAGCGACGCCTTCACCGACGGCTTCACCTGCATCCCGTTGTCATCCATGGACTTGATCTGGTCGATCGCCTCTGTGACCTTCGCCAACACCTTGGTGTCCGAGAGCTTCTTCACGGAAGCCTTCAGCGCCTTCTGAAGGCCCTTGTCGACAAGCAACCTCCGGTCCTCGAAGAGAGCGTCGGCGGGCGCGGCGTCCTCGGCCTGTTCGGTCAAGTTCTTCAGCTGCCTGGTGCACCCCTTCGTGAAGAACGCCACGAACTCCTCCGCCGCGCCGACGTGGTCCTTCGCACGTAGGGCCATCTCGGCGGTGAGTTCTCCAGTCGCCAGCGCGTCCAGAGACCCAGTGAAATGAGTTGTCCAAGTGCGGTAGGCCCCCAGGCTGGTGACCAGGCGACCCGCAGACATGGCCAAGCCTTCGCCCCCAAGCGGAATCGCGCCATCATCTCCGATGAGAGATATGACCCGCGAGACGTTGAAGCCGACCGACGTGAGCTTGCGCAGCAACAGGACACGCTCCTTCGAAATGGCATCCACTGCGACACTCTCGATCGCATTGAAGCAGTCCTCCTTGTTCTCGAACGCGGCGACGTGCTTTGCCAGCTCGAACGAATCATCGTCCAACTTCGTGCCCTTGCGCTTCATGTCCGCAAACATCTTGTCCACCGCCGCGTAGAAAGCGATCGCCTCTGCGAGGGGCTTCTCGACTGCGGACGCGAAGTGCGCCTGCAAGGCTGGGGTCAGCGCGCCAGTGATCACGCGGGACACGCCAGCGAAGAGCTCCACGCAGTCCGCGGGGTCGCCGTCCACGGGGGCCAAGTCCGCCAACTTCTCGAAGATGCCCTTCAAGTTCGCCGCGAGGTCTGCGAGCTCCCGGGCGCGCTCGACGCCCAGCTGCTTGCACTCGCCGGCGATGGCCAAACGAAGGTCGGATTCCCAATGCGAGGACCACTGCTGCATGATGATGAGAAGCTCGGCGTCGCCGCGGAGAGCGGCCGCCTCTGGCGGCGATGACCCATGCACCGACGACGCCTCGCCAGGGGGGGCGCGAGAACAAGCCGCGCGCAAAGGGGTTCGCGAAACAAAAACCAGGAAACGGAAACATATGATGCCAGGATTATCTCCCCCCCCCTCCTCCCCCGCCCTCCCATTTGCGGGGCCCACCTCCGCCCATCTCCCTCCATCCATTCTATCGCCCGCCTCCTTGCCCTCCTTTTCGTCGTTCTTGCAATCGCCTCCCTCCGCCGCCTTCGCCCTCATCCTCCGCGTCTTCTTGAATATGACTCCTCTCTGCGGGCCGTCGCACTCCTCGTCCCTCCGCTGGCCCTGGCCCCATCTGTTCTCCTTATCTTGCCCGTGCGAAGATCTCGGGGGGCGCCCAATGGCCCATGGGCGCCTCGACGGCCCTCGCCATCGGAAGAAGGGCATCCAAGGAGACCTTGCAGGAGGACATCATCTTTGACTCGCTCTCGCTGCACTGCCTGGCGGAGAACGCGGCTTCCATGGCTGTGACCCGCATGGGCAGGAGGACGCGCACGCATGTCTTGATCGCGCCCGCCTCATGCGCGTGCAAGGTTGCGGCTGCGCCTGGGCAGGCACGCCCGAGGAAGGCCTTGTCATCCAGGCTGGCCTTGTGGAAGTCCTTGTACAGGTCAGCAATCGACGCGATAGAATTCTGCACGAGGGGCGGATCTGCCGCGATGGCCCATGTCTCACTCGCCTCAGCTATCTGCTTCCAGGCGAGGGCCGTCTGTTGCATCTGGCGCGACCACGCCTCGATGCCCTCGAAGAGTTGCAATCTGGTCTCCAAGACGGCGATCATGCCCTGGCCGTGCACTGGGAACTTCGAGAAGAGCGACGGAAGCATATCCAGCGAATCCTTCATCATCAAGGCCTGGCGGAGCAATGGAGGCCCCCATGCCTGCAGAACCCCAACAGGGGGCCGCGCGAACATCAACGAGACCCGGAGCTCGAGCAACACGTCCTTGTCCCACTCCGTCTGATCGACATCCGCCTGTGAGATGGCATTCTTCACAAACCGCTCAATGGTGTCCACGCAATTGTGCAGCGTCTTGGAGGTCAATGCGGCCGTCAGTCCAAGGGCGCAGAACTTGCGCTGCAAACCGCCGAGCATCGTCGCAGCCTCCTCCTCGCCCTTGCAAGCGGAAGTCTTCAAGGCGAAGCGCTCCCTGAGCAAGGACATCCGAATCTCATTTGTCAAGTCCTCGCCGGCGTGAGAAATGAAAGTGGCCCTTCGAGAGCGAGCATGACATGAGAGATCGGGCCTGGGAGCGCATCGTTTTGAAGCGATCGAGCGGCCGAAGACCAATGCCGCATCATGTCATTGAGTCATGCCGCGTGCGAGCCATGACATGGCGCAGCATATTCGCTCGGCCAATCAATCGTCTCAAAGCGATCGCAGAGTGTTGGGCCCAGGAAATATCATCGAGCAGACTGCCCAACATCCTGGACTCGTAACCCGAACAGGCACAGATCCCCCAAGTCTCTGCTCACCCTGCGCGCCTTGATCTGGATCCGCAATTCCCACGTGAAACCGCAAGTTATCTGCTGCGCGGGAGCGCTGTGCGCGAAGGCCTCCAAGATGGCGAAGCCGTCGTTGAAATCAGTCAAGGCCCGCGTGTTCTCTGTCCGCGTGCGCCAAGCCTTGTAGAGCTTCATGCACTGTTCAACGATGTCCAGACGCTTGGCGGCCAACTCAAGGAGCGTCTTCTTGCTGGCATCTTTGCACGCCTCAGATTTCGACCTGACGTCGTTGGCCCAGCGAATGACCAATCGCTCCTGGACGTCTGAAACCTTCGGGTCTGTGAAAAAGATGCCCCCCTCCTCGGCCTTCTCGAAGCTTGCCCGCAAACTCTGAGCCATGAGAAGCCCGTCCTTCTTCGGCGCTCCACGAGCCTTCTTGTTGTCGCCGCCGCCGACGTCCTGGACATCGCCATGGCCATCGCCATCCCGAGGGCCCTCTCCGTCATCTCCGCCTTCGCCGTCTTGGACCCTGCTGGCCTTCGCGGTGGACTTGGAAACGGGGATCTTGCTCCCTGCGGCCTTCTTCCTCTTAGTCACGACCACGCCGCTGCTGCTATCCTCATCTGAAGTGCCCACATCCATGAAGAAGCTGGAGCGCGCCTTCGTCTTCTCCTGGAGATCCTTCCCAGCCTTCAGAGCCGCTTTCCTTTTCTTCTTTCGGGCAGCCTTCTTATCCTTGTATTTCTGTAGTTCCTGCCCGCTCTCCTCCTTGCTGATCTCAGACAGAAGGCTGGCCATCTGGCCCTGCGCGGCTCGCGCGTACTCCTCGTTGCTATCCGCGAGATCCTCGCCCCCGTCGGTGGAGCCGACGCCCTCCTCCTCATCCTCCTCGAGCGCCGCCCCCTCCTCCTGGATGAATTCCATCGGGGCTTTGGGGTCATCCTCCTTCGGGACAAGCGCGCCCTTCCTCCCTCCGATCTTTCGAGCTTCATGGCCACGGCCTTGTTCTCCTTCTTTGTCGGATCTCCGAATTTCGCGAGGCACTCTTCCCAAAGGTCCGCCACCGTGCCCTGCGGCGCGGCGCGGGCGTGCCCGCGGATTCTCGTAGACCAGAACCCGAATTCTCAAATCCTTTGCGGGCCTCGGCGCGTTTCTTCCCACGACGCCTGGGGGAGGGCCAACTCCCGCCCAAGAGGCCACCATCCGGCCCTTGGAAATCCCTGGCGAAGTCCCGACAGGCTCGAAGAGGACCCGGGGCCGGTGAACTGAAACGGCTGGGCAGGGGGCTCGCCCCGGGCGGTTCCCCTGGCATCCGCCCCGCGGTTCCCCAGATGCGCCCCCTTAGCTTGGCGTTCCTTATCTCAGGTTAGCTTAGCTTATTCCATCTTAGCTTAGCTGAGGTTTATCTTAGCTTAGCTTACCTTCATATGAGCTTCGCTGGGCTGTAGCATAGCAGAGCACAGCATAGCGTAGCACAGCATAGCACAGCACCGCATATCATAGCATAGCCCAGCATAGCATAGCATAGTATATCATGGCATAGCATAGCGCAGCACAGCACAGCACATCATATAGCATATCACAGCGCAGCATAGCGTAGCGAAGCTAGTTTTAGCTTATACGTAGCTTTCGCTCTAGCTTAGCGTTAGTTTAGCTCTCGCTTAGCTTTAGCTGAGCTTCAGCTTAGCTTAGCTTTAGCTGAGCTCTAGCTTCTCTAGCTTAGCTTCAGCTTCGCTTCAGCTTAGCTTCGACTTAGCTTCAGCTTAGCTGCAGCTTAGCTTCAGCTTATCTTCAGCTTAGCTTTAGCTTAGCCTTAGCTGATCTTCAGCTTAGCTTTAGCCTGTAGCTTAGCTTCAGCATAGCTTTAGCTTCAGCTCAGCTTTAGCGTAGCTTTAGCCTAGCTTCAGCTCAGCTTTAGCTAATGTTCAGCTTAGCTTTAGCTTAGCTGTACTGGCTGCTTCCCTACGGGCTCCAACTTCTAGGCGCACTGGGATAATTTGTTTCTTTCACGAACGAGCTTGAAACAAACAACGAGGACAAAGAGGAGGAAGAGGCCCCCTGGCAGGGGGGCTGTCTCCAAGCGCCCTCGGGCCCCTCGAAGCTTCGGAAGCTCCAGCGCTGCCCGCGGAAAACCTTCAGAGGCTTCGACCCTGCCCCCCCAGAAACCCTAAGGAGGCGAACCGCGAGCCCCTTCCCCCGACGCGCAGCCTGGCGCGGTGGCGGGAGATGCGCCGAAGGCAACTGGTTAGAAGTGCATGGCTGGCTTCTTCAAATAGGACTTCTGAAACTTCTTGCGATGGAGACTCACTCTCCTGACGCCCCCTTCAGCGAGACAGCCGGAAGTTGGCCTCTGAATCAAATGGCCGAAGACCAAACGGGGCAACAAACACCAGAGAAACGGACCCGATTTGGATGGACTAGGCCCACTGGACCACGCCCCCGAAAAGTTTGGGGCCCCGCTAGAGGGCCGCGGCCACAAAATCCAAGTCTGAACCTAGAGCCAGAGGGCCAAGAGCTTCCGGCTGCCCTGCCGCGGCCCGAGCGTTTGGCAATCTTCGGCTCTGCCTTCTCGATCGCCCTCCTCACCGTCAGCTTTCGCTTCGCACCGAACTTCGCGAGGGTGTCGCCGTTCCTGGACAACTCTCCCAGGAACTTGGCCCTGTCGCGATCTGGGTATTCGTGGGCGTCCTGCTCCCAGGTCCGGTCGCAGTACCAGCACGACGTGCCCTGGCCACTGCTCTCCAGGAAATCCTCCTTGTCACGCGCCCAACGAATGCTCATGCGCTTCACCCCCTTCACCGCCTGCGCCGTCGGGTCGGGCGAGACCTAGCAGATCGCCCCGCACAAGAAAACGCACGCTTTCTTCTTACCCTGCTGGCTCCCGTCGTCCGCCGCCACCGCCACCTCGCCCGCTTTCGCAGGAGGCTGGCCATCGTGCTCCTCGGGCGCAATCTCTCGGAGCACCCGCCGACAAAACATCGGCATACTCCTTGGGATGGTTCTCGGAACGTGTCCTTACGCCAACGTCTGCCCGTCCACCGAAACGCGGCGAATGCCGAACGGGGTAATCAAGCATCGAAGCAACACACGCCCGGACTATCATCGGAAACCCGCTTCCGGCCACCACACCAGGAGGAGGATGAGGAGGAGGACGAAGAGGATCATGCTGGATCATGCTGCGATGCCACACACGTGGCCAGTTCAATCGCTGTCACCGCGATCATCAGGGGCAAAGGAGCGCAAGAAAGCGGCATGTGACGCCGACTGCACGCGAGCTCTCCGCGAAACGACACCGCGTTGGGTGCCGCCCCATGCCTCCCACCAGGCACGGTCCCCAGGCGGCCTCCGCAAAACGGGCCAAGGAGGAGGAAGGGAGAAGAAGAGAAGCAACTGCAGCCACATGCCACTGTGCCGTCACGGGGGTCTTCAGCCCACCGCAGCAGCAAAACTCCTACCTCCCCCCAACTCGCAGGGCCAGCAAGCTCGCCACCTACCACACGGTTTTCCGAGCTGCGTCCGCCCCGTAGGGCTCAGATAACGACACCATCGTGCCGCCCCAAGCCGCCCGAGGGGGCGCCACTCCCCACGGGCGACTCCGCACCCCCCCGCACGCCAGGGCGGGGCACCCTGGCCGTGGGGGGGATGGGTGCGGGGTCCACCGATGAGCCCCCCGCAGGGGACCCGCTCCCCCGCCCAGGCGCACGCGGTGTACGTGCCGGGCCACCGCAAGGAGGGAGCTGGCGACGAGATGCATTGTTCTCTCCCCCTGGCCCCTACGGGCAAGCAGGGGTGACGATCGGGCTGCTACCCGCCTGTTTTCCTCCTGGCCCCTACGGGCAAACAGGAGTGGCACAGGTGCCAGGAGGACGAAGAGGAGGAGGATAAGGAGGACGAGGAGGGAGGAGGAGGAGGAGGAGGAGGAGGAGGAGGAGGAGGAGGAGGAGGAGGAGGAAGGAGGAGGAGGAGGAGGGAGACGAAGACGGAGGAAGGACGGGAGGAGGAAAGGGAGGAGAGGGAGGGGAGGGAGGAGGGTAGGATGGGAAAGAGGGAAGAGGGGGAAGGGGGGGACGTAGGAGGGAGGAGGGAAAGGGGGGATGGGGGGAGGAAGGAGGAGGAGGGAGGAGGGGAGCAGGGAGGAGGAAAGGGGAGGAAGGAGGATGGGGAGGGATGAAAGAGGAGGGAGGAGGGAGGACGGAGGAGGGAAGAGGGATGAAGGAGGAGGGAGGAGGGAGGGAGGGAGGAGGGAGGAGGGAGGAGGGAGGAGGGAGGAGGGAGAAGAGAGGAGGGAGGGAGGGAGGAGGGAGGAGGGAGGAAGGAAAGGGGAGGAAGGAAGACGGTGGAGGGAGGAGGGACGAAGAGGAGGAGGAGGAGGAGGAGGAAAAGGAGGAGGAGGAGGACGACGACAACGACGACAACGACGACGACGACGACGACAACAACGACAACGACGACGACGACGGCGACGACGACGGCGACCGACGACGACGACGACGACGACGGCGACGACGACGGAAGCGGCGACCGCGGCGACGGCAACGGCGACGGCGACGGCGACGATAACGAAGGCGGCGGCGACGGCGGCGACGACGGCGATCGACGACGACGACGACTACGACGACGACGACGACGACGGCGGCGGCCGTGGCGACGGCAACGGCGACGGCAATGACGACGACGACGAGGGCGGCAGCAACGACGAAGGCGACGGCGGCGGCGGCGGTGGTGGCGAGCCGGAAGTGTTGGGCCCTCGCCCTTTCTGGGGCTCCTGGGGCGCTCTCGCCGGCACGGTTGGCTCCGCCACGGGCGCGAGGACAGTAGTACTCAGATCAACACTATATCAAGCTAGGTGCGCTCGCGTCACATCTGACGTCGTGCCCCCCCCCCCCATCAATTAGAATTGCGTATAGCCTTTTTCCATTCGCACAGTCGGATGACGCACAGGGCAATGATCCGAGAAGACGCCCTGATGGATGCCACGGTCGGCTTTGGACCCCCCGACCCAGACATGCAACTCACAGAAATGCCATGTCATAGCAACAAAAGCAAAGCAGTGCAAATCAGGGCGTGCCTTCCTTAAATATTTACATGGGAAGCTCTTGCCTAAGGAGGCGGCGCATGAGGTACTTCCTTAGGAAACCAAATGCGATTGCTCAAAAAGCTTGTGGTTGCTGACGTTTTTTTAAAATTCGTGTGCTCTCATGCAAACTACGGCCGCCGCGTATAGGCCCGCATCGGGGTTTCATTTTCCCCACAAAACGGCGCCGAACCGCGCGGGCGTCGGCCTCGGCGGGGCCCACCAGCTTCCGTTTCTGCAAGACTTGCTGATGCACCTCGTCGGCCCACGCTGGCACATCAAAGACCCGCCCAGGGGCCCCGGCCACGAGCCATACGGCGACGGTGGACCAGCTGTCGGGCGCGATGAGCTTCGGCGGGGCATGGCGCCTGTGGGCACCGTACGCCCGACACACGAAGGCTTCGCAAAACTGCACGGCCTTGCATTCCGTGTGCTGCATGTCCTGGTCAGCCCCGACTCCATACTTATTGGAACCAAACCGGATATTCAAAACAATCAAAGACAGGAGGTGGCCCCAAGGGGGCCTGGCCCCGCGTCCCGCGGGGGCGCCCAGAGGGTTATAATATATATATATATATATGTATATATATATATATATAAATAAACAGCCGTTGCAAGACGTCTCAAATACGCAAAATCCCGCGGTCGAACTTCCTCTTTTACGACGTGGCCCAAGTTTCGAGCCCTGCGTGCGCAACGCGCGACGCAGGTGGCGAATCCGTCACGCGCGCTGCGCCATGGGGCGCTTCGAACCAACCCAGTGAAAAAAAGAGAACGCGGTGGGACGAACGATTTCACGATGGGGAAACCGTAGCCAAAGAATGCGCTGGAGGCGACGCCAGCGCCGCGCGGCTATCATTCAGACAAGGCGAGCAGGCGCCAGCGTGGGCCGCAGTGAACGTTGTCGACGTCGTCGCGCCCTCCTCTCCTCAGGTCACTAAGCATCGGGAACGTCCTTCAAGACTTGCCAGTCTCGGGCCTGGGAGTTTTTTGTTTTGCTTGCCTGGAAATCGCAGAGAGAGCTGGGACAGAGCTGGCCGCCGAGGGCAAGCGTGCGAGCCCCGCTCTTCGTCCTCTTTATGTTTTTTTCCTGTTCCTCCTCCTCCTCCTACTCCTCCTCTCCGTTACCCTCCCTCCTTCTCCCCCTCACCCTCCCCGCCCTTCCTCCCCAGCCTCCTCCTTCTCCTCCCCCCCCTCCCTCCTCAAGACCTGGAGCTCTCGAGGCGGAGCCCGGTGACCCAGCCCCAAGAATCCGAAAGATCACCCCGAGCCATGCTAAGATTTCGAGATAACCGCAGGACTGCCCAAGAGGGGCCTAGAGTCCTGGAGCGACCCTTGGCCCAAGACCCCAGGACGACCGACGAGACGGCCCCACGAGACGCTCAACAGAGGGAGCGCGACCTGACTAGTCGAGCATCACAGTCCGAGAATTCCCCTGAAGGCCCCGAGAACCCCCCCCCGCCCCCGCTAACGAAAACAGAAACCCCCAACTGCCTCCAAACCCCGAGGCCCCGACGAGGCCCACAGGAGCCCCGAGAGGTTTCAAAACCTGGTGGCCGGGTGGGCCGAAGGCCACGTCACAATGGCGATGGGCACGCCGTGCCCTCATCATTCGAGAAGGTACAACTGGCGCGACAAAACTCAAAATTAGCATTGTCACGATCGCAACCCAACTAGCATCGGTCAACTCTTTACGACTTCGAACTCAATCCCAAGCCTTGTCCTTTTGTCAACAATGATCCTTGCTGCACTGGACGGCGGCGCCGTCGCCCCCCCCCCGCCCCCGCTGACCGAAGCGCGGGGCCCGCTGTTCTGGCCGCCGCGCCCCGCCAGGGGTGGGGGGCTGAAAGGCGGGCAAGGGAGACCGCGATCGATCGCGAGCCTCCGCGTCCCTAGAAAACGAATCCAGCTGCATTACGACTGGAGGCACCAACTACCCGCGACAGAGATAGATGGAAGAGAGAGAGGGAGTGCGTGTGCGTGTGCGTTGTCGCCGTCATCGTCGTCGTCGTCGCCTTCGTCGTCGCCGTCGTCGTCTCTGCCGTCGCCGTCGCCGTAGCCGTCGTCGTCGCTGTCGTCGTCGCCGCCGTCGTCGTCGTCGTCGTCGTCGCCGTCGCCGCGGTCGTCGTCGTCGCCGCCGCCGCCGCCGCCGCCGTCGTCGTCGTCGCCGCCGCCGCCGTCGCCGTCGCCGCCGCCGCCGCCGTCGCCGTCGCCGCCGTGTCCGTGCGGAGGAGCGCCGACGAATGGGGAGGAGCCAGGAGCATGGAGGAGTGGGGGGGGCGCCGAGGAGCACCGCGGAATGGGGGGGGCGCCTGCACACCCCCCCCCCAAGACGCCCCCAATAGGGCTCCATGCCCCAGGTCAGGCCCAGGACAGCGCGAACCAGATGGACCTTTGCAGACTTAGGGCTGACGCAGACTCACTCACACTCAGACTCACTCGCACTCAGATTCGCTCGGGCACACTTAGGCTCAGACTCACCCGCACTCACTCACACTCACGATACCTCGCCCCCCCCCCGCCCCCCTCGCGACCCGCCCGCGACCCATCGGCCCGATGGCATCAGAGGAACGGCCCTTCCCAGGCCCCATCGACCTCTCCGGGTTCCCCCGGGGCCCTCGAGGCTTTCAAGACGGCCCCGGGGATGTTGCGCGAGGGCCGCAGACCGAGATACGGCCGCATCTGACATCTCGCTCGGTGGCCCTCTTGGGGCAATGGGCCTCTCCAAAGGCACTGGGGAGAATGCAGATGGGGCCCCAAGAGGCCCCCGAGAGCGCCCCGGCAGGCTTGCCAAGCGGCCCCGAGAGGGCCACAGGGCGAGATGCGGCCGCGTCTCGATGCGTGGCCCTCTTGGGCCCCACCGAAGACCCTGGGGGGAATCCAAACGGTGCCCCAAGCGGCCCCAAGAGGGCTTCAAGAAGTTTTCAAGAGGTCCCCAGAAGGGCCCCAAGACGGCCACAAAGCGAGATGCGGCCGCATCTCGCTTCGCGGCCGATCCAAATGGGGCCCCGAGATGCCCCCAAGAGAGCCCCCAAAGCGCCCAAGAGGGCCCAGGGAAGGGTCCACGAGGGCCCCAAGAGGCCGCCAAGAGGCCGCCAAGAGGGCTCCAAGAGGGCCCCAAGGGGGCCACAAAACGAGATGCGGCCGCATCTCGCTTCGGGGCCCTCCTAGGCCCCTCCGACTGCCCCAAGAAACCTCCATGGGTCCACGGGGGCCCCAGGAGGGCCCCAATTGCACCATCGCTCTCCTGGGAACTCCGATCGAGCCCCCCCCCCCCCCCCCCCCCCCCCCCCCTAGGAAGAGGAAGAGGAGGAGGAAGAGGAGAAGAGGAGGAGGAGGAGGAGGAGGAGGAGATGGAGAGGAGGAGGAGGAGGAGGAGGAGGAGGGGAGGGGAGGAGGGGGAGGGGGGCAGGAGGAGGCAGGAGGAGGCAGGAGGAGGAGGAGGGGGGAAGAGAAAGGAGGAGAAGGGGGAGGCGGAGGAGGAGGAGGAGAAGGACAAGGGGGAGGAGGAGGAGGAGAAGGAGCGAGGAGGTGCGATGGGATGCGGGAGGAGGGAGGAGGAGATCGAGAGATTATATATGTAGAGAGAGAGAGAGAGAGGGAGAGAGAGAGAGAGAGAGAGAGAGAGAGAGAGAGAGAGAGAGAGAGAGAGAGAGAGAGAGAGAGAGAGAGAAGAGACGAGAGAGAGAGAGAGAGAGAGAGAGAGAGAGAGAGAGAGAGAGAGAGAAGAGAAAAAAAGAAATAAAGAAATAAAGAAAGAAAGAAAGAGAAACAACACAAAAAGATAAAGATAGGGTGATCACGAAGAGGGGCTGGGCAAAAAGAGAACGCGAAGAAGAGGCGAGAGATATATAATGTGAGAGAGAGAGAGAAAGAGAGAGAGAAAGAGAGAGAGATAGAGAGAGAGAGAGAAAGAGAGAGAGAAAGAGAGAGAGAGAGAGAGAGAGAGAGAGAGAGAGAGAGAGAGAGAGAGAGAGAGAGAGGGCACGCAATAACAACGAAAACAAGACGGACGACACGAGGTGGATGAGAGGACGAGTCGGCATGATCAGGAAGAGGAGGAGGGGGAAGTTGCGGAGGGGGGAGGAGTGGGCGCCAGGGCATCCAGGACATCCAGGTGTCGAGGAGGACGCGCTGGCTGCGAACCCGCCTGGGCGTCGCGGGTCCGCCGGGCCCGTCGGCCCGCCTGCTCGGGCGCCGTCGGCTCGCTCTTGGCCATGCGCGCCAAGGCGTTACCAACGAAATCGGGCAACACGATCGCCCCGACCTGGAATGGGAAAAGCTCGGGCGGGCGGAGCGAGGGCGGCGGCGGTCCAGGCCGGGCTCCATCATTGGATCGAACCTCGACGATCGAGGCCGGGGGGGGGGGGTGCGCTGGCCTTCGGACCGGGGGAGCGCTGGCCTTCGGGCCCAAGGGGCCCTCCTCGTCGCCGCGGCCGGGCACGGCCCGCAAACAAAAATCTGGCACATTTGGCCCTTTTTCCGACTCCATCGGCCTCCCACTCACTCCCCTCCTCCCCCCTCACTCTTCCGTCTACTTCACTCTCCTTTCCTTGCCTCCCCCCTCGTTCGCAATCCTCCTCCTCGGGCCCCTGAAGACTCGAGACCTTCTTCGCAGCCTTGCTCGAGTCGTCGTGGCACGCGAAGCTCTTCTCAGCGAGCTTCTTCCTGACCAACTCCGCATGCTGTGCCATGTCGCCTGGCTCCTTCGGCGCGAAGCCGCTGATGGCCTCCACGGCCCAGGCAACGCCGACCGCCAGCTTGGCCATGCGCCTCGCCTGGGCCAGCGACGCCTTCACCGACGGCTTCACCTGCATCCCGTTGTCATCCATGGACTTGATCTGGTCGATCGCCTCTGTGACCTTCGCCAACACCTTGGTGTCCGAGAGCTTCTTCACGGAAGCCTTCAGCGCCTTCTGAAGGCCCTTGTCGACAAGCAACCTCCGGTCCTCGAAGAGAGCGTCGGCGGGCGCGGCGTCCTCGGCCTGTTCGGTCAAGTTCTTCAGCTGCCTGGTGCACCCCTTCGTGAAGAACGCCACGAACTCCTCCGCCGCGCCGACGTGGTCCTTCGCACGTAGGGCCATCTCGGCGGTGAGTTCTCCAGTCGCCAGCGCGTCCAGAGACCCAGTGAAATGAGTTGTCCAAGTGCGGTAGGCCCCCAGGCTGGTGACCAGGCGACCCGCAGACATGGCCAAGCCTTCGCCCCCAAGCGGAATCGCGCCATCATCTCCGATGAGAGATATGACCCGCGAGACGTTGAAGCCGACCGACGTGAGCTTGCGCAGCAACAGGACACGCTCCTTCGAAATGGCATCCACTGCGACACTCTCGATCGCATTGAAGCAGTCCTCCTTGTTCTCGAACGCGGCGACGTGCTTTGCCAGCTCGAACGAATCATCGTCCAACTTCGTGCCCTTGCGCTTCATGTCCGCAAACATCTTGTCCACCGCCGCGTAGAAAGCGATCGCCTCTGCGAGGGGCTTCTCGACTGCGGACGCGAAGTGCGCCTGCAAGGCTGGGGTCAGCGCGCCAGTGATCACGCGGGACACGCCAGCGAAGAGCTCCACGCAGTCCGCGGGGTCGCCGTCCACGGGGGCCAAGTCCGCCAACTTCTCGAAGATGCCCTTCAAGTTCGCCGCGAGGTCTGCGAGCTCCCGGGCGCGCTCGACGCCCAGCTGCTTGCACTCGCCGGCGATGGCCAAACGAAGGTCGGATTCCCAATGCGAGGACCACTGCTGCATGATGATGAGAAGCTCGGCGTCGCCGCGGAGAGCGGCCGCCTCTGGCGGCGATGACCCATGCACCGACGACGCCTCGCCAGGGGGGGCGCGAGAACAAGCCGCGCGCAAAGGGGTTCGCGAAACAAAAACCAGGAAACGGAAACATATGATGCCAGGATTATCTCCCCCCCCCTCCTCCCCCGCCCTCCCATTTGCGGGGCCCACCTCCGCCCATCTCCCTCCATCCATTCTATCGCCCGCCTCCTTGCCCTCCTTTTCGTCGTTCTTGCAATCGCCTCCCTCCGCCGCCTTCGCCCTCATCCTCCGCGTCTTCTTGAATATGACTCCTCTCTGCGGGCCGTCGCACTCCTCGTCCCTCCGCTGGCCCTGGCCCCATCTGTTCTCCTTATCTTGCCCGTGCGAAGATCTCGGGGGGCGCCCAATGGCCCATGGGCGCCTCGACGGCCCTCGCCATCGGAAGAGGGGCATCCAAGGAGACCTTGCAGGAGGACATCATCTTTGACTCGCTCTCGCTGCACTGCCTGGCGGAGAACGCGGCTTCCATGGCTGTGACCCGCATGGGCAGGAGGACGCGCACGCATGTCTTGATCGCGCCCGCCTCATGCGCGTGCAAGGTTGCGGCTGCGCCTGGGCAGGCACGCCCGAGGAAGGCCTTGTCATCCAGGCTGGCCTTGTGGAAGTCCTTGTACAGGTCAGCAATCGACGCGATAGAATTCTGCACGAGGGGCGGATCTGCCGCGATGGCCCATGTCTCACTCGCCTCAGCTATCTGCTTCCAGGCGAGGGCCGTCTGTTGCATCTGGCGCGACCACGCCTCGATGCCCTCGAAGAGTTGCAATCTGGTCTCCAAGACGGCGATCATGCCCTGGCCGTGCACTGGGAACTTCGAGAAGAGCGACGGAAGCATATCCAGCGAATCCTTCATCATCAAGGCCTGGCGGAGCAATGGAGGCCCCCATGCCTGCAGAACCCCAACAGGGGGCCGCGCGAACATCAACGAGACCCGGAGCTCGAGCAACACGTCCTTGTCCCACTCCGTCTGATCGACATCCGCCTGTGAGATGGCATTCTTCACAAACCGCTCAATGGTGTCCACGCAATTGTGCAGCGTCTTGGAGGTCAATGCGGCCGTCAGTCCAAGGGCGCAGAACTTGCGCTGCAAACCGCCGAGCATCGTCGCAGCCTCCTCCTCGCCCTTGCAAGCGGAAGTCTTCAAGGCGAAGCGCTCCCTGAGCAAGGACATCCGAATCTCATTTGTCAAGTCCTCGCCGGCGTGAGAAATGAAAGTGGCCCTTCGAGAGCGAGCATGACATGAGAGATCGGGCCTGGGAGCGCATCGTTTTGAAGCGATCGAGCGGCCGAAGACCAATGCCGCATCATGTCATTGAGTCATGCCGCGTGCGAGCCATGACATGGCGCAGCATATTCGCTCGGCCAATCAATCGTCTCAAAGCGATCGCAGAGTGTTGGGCCCAGGAAATATCATCGAGCAGACTGCCCAACATCCTGGACTCGTAACCCGAACAGGCACAGATCCCCCAAGTCTCTGCTCACCCTGCGCGCCTTGATCTGGATCCGCAATTCCCACGTGAAACCGCAAGTTATCTGCTGCGCGGGAGCGCTGTGCGCGAAGGCCTCCAAGATGGCGAAGCCGTCGTTGAAATCAGTCAAGGCCCGCGTGTTCTCTGTCCGCGTGCGCCAAGCCTTGTAGAGCTTCATGCACTGTTCAACGATGTCCAGACGCTTGGCGGCCAACTCAAGGAGCGTCTTCTTGCTGGCATCTTTGCACGCCTCAGATTTCGACCTGACGTCGTTGGCCCAGCGAATGACCAATCGCTCCTGGACGTCTGAAACCTTCGGGTCTGTGAAAAAGATGCCCCCCTCCTCGGCCTTCTCGAAGCTTGCCCGCAAACTCTGAGCCATGAGAAGCCCGTCCTTCTTCGGCGCTCCACGAGCCTTCTTGTTGTCGCCGCCGCCGACGTCCTGGACATCGCCATGGCCATCGCCATCCCGAGGGCCCTCTCCGTCATCTCCGCCTTCGCCGTCTTGGACCCTGCTGGCCTTCGCGGTGGACTTGGAAACGGGGATCTTGCTCCCTGCGGCCTTCTTCCTCTTAGTCACGACCACGCCGCTGCTGCTATCCTCATCTGAAGTGCCCACATCCATGAAGAAGCTGGAGCGCGCCTTCGTCTTCTCCTGGAGATCCTTCCCAGCCTTCAGAGCCGCTTTCCTTTTCTTCTTTCGGGCAGCCTTCTTATCCTTGTATTTCTGTAGTTCCTGCCCGCTCTCCTCCTTGCTGATCTCAGACAGAAGGCTGGCCATCTGGCCCTGCGCGGCTCGCGCGTACTCCTCGTTGCTATCCGCGAGATCCTCGCCCCCGTCGGTGGAGCCGACGCCCTCCTCCTCATCCTCCTCGAGCGCCGCCCCCTCCTCCTGGATGAATTCCATCGGGGCTTTGGGGTCATCCTCCTTCGGGACAAGCGCGCCCTTCCTCCCTCCGATCTTTCGAGCTTCATGGCCACGGCCTTGTTCTCCTTCTTTGTCGGATCTCCGAATTTCGCGAGGCACTCTTCCCAAAGGTCCGCCACCGTGCCCTGCGGCGCGGCGCGGGCGTGCCCGCGGATTCTCGTAGACCAGAACCCGAATTCTCAAATCCTTTGCGGGCCTCGGCGCGTTTCTTCCCACGACGCCTGGGGGAGGGCCAACTCCCGCCCAAGAGGCCACCATCCGGCCCTTGGAAATCCCTGGCGAAGTCCCGACAGGCTCGAAGAGGACCCGGGGCCGGTGAACTGAAACGGCTGGGCAGGGGGCTCGCCCCGGGCGGTTCCCCTGGCATCCGCCCCGCGGTTCCCCAGATGCGCCCCCTTAGCTTGGCGTTCCTTATCTCAGGTTAGCTTAGCTTATTCCATCTTAGCTTAGCTGAGGTTTATCTTAGCTTAGCTTACCTTCATATGAGCTTCGCTGGGCTGTAGCATAGCAGAGCACAGCATAGCGTAGCACAGCATAGCACAGCACCGCATATCATAGCATAGCCCAGCATAGCATAGCATAGTATATCATGGCATAGCATAGCGCAGCACAGCACAGCACATCATATAGCATATCACAGCGCAGCATAGCGTAGCGAAGCTAGTTTTAGCTTATACGTAGCTTTCGCTCTAGCTTAGCGTTAGTTTAGCTCTCGCTTAGCTTTAGCTGAGCTTCAGCTTAGCTTAGCTTTAGCTGAGCTCTAGCTTCTCTAGCTTAGCTTCAGCTTCGCTTCAGCTTAGCTTCGACTTAGCTTCAGCTTAGCTGCAGCTTAGCTTCAGCTTATCTTCAGCTTAGCTTTAGCTTAGCCTTAGCTGATCTTCAGCTTAGCTTTAGCCTGTAGCTTAGCTTCAGCATAGCTTTAGCTTCAGCTCAGCTTTAGCGTAGCTTTAGCCTAGCTTCAGCTCAGCTTTAGCTAATGTTCAGCTTAGCTTTAGCTTAGCTGTACTGGCTGCTTCCCTACGGGCTCCAACTTCTAGGCGCACTGGGATAATTTGTTTCTTTCACGAACGAGCTTGAAACAAACAACGAGGACAAAGAGGAGGAAGAGGCCCCCTGGCAGGGGGGCTGTCTCCAAGCGCCCTCGGGCCCCTCGAAGCTTCGGAAGCTCCAGCGCTGCCCGCGGAAAACCTTCAGAGGCTTCGACCCTGCCCCCCCAGAAACCCTAAGGAGGCGAACCGCGAGCCCCTTCCCCCGACGCGCAGCCTGGCGCGGTGGCGGGAGATGCGCCGAAGGCAACTGGTTAGAAGTGCATGGCTGGCTTCTTCAAATAGGACTTCTGAAACTTCTTGCGATGGAGACTCACTCTCCTGACGCCCCCTTCAGCGAGACAGCCGGAAGTTGGCCTCTGAATCAAATGGCCGAAGACCAAACGGGGCAACAAACACCAGAGAAACGGACCCGATTTGGATGGACTAGGCCCACTGGACCACGCCCCCGAAAAGTTTGGGGCCCCGCTAGAGGGCCGCGGCCACAAAATCCAAGTCTGAACCTAGAGCCAGAGGGCCAAGAGCTTCCGGCTGCCCTGCCGCGGCCCGAGCGTTTGGCAATCTTCGGCTCTGCCTTCTCGATCGCCCTCCTCACCGTCAGCTTTCGCTTCGCACCGAACTTCGCGAGGGTGTCGCCGTTCCTGGACAACTCTCCCAGGAACTTGGCCCTGTCGCGATCTGGGTATTCGTGGGCGTCCTGCTCCCAGGTCCGGTCGCAGTACCAGCACGACGTGCCCTGGCCACTGCTCTCCAGGAAATCCTCCTTGTCACGCGCCCAACGAATGCTCATGCGCTTCACCCCCTTCACCGCCTGCGCCGTCGGGTCGGGCGAGACCTAGCAGATCGCCCCGCACAAGAAAACGCACGCTTTCTTCTTACCCTGCTGGCTCCCGTCGTCCGCCGCCACCGCCACCTCGCCCGCTTTCGCAGGAGGCTGGCCATCGTGCTCCTCGGGCGCAATCTCTGGAGACTCCTCCTGCTCCGCGTCGGCCCCCGCGTCGCTGAAGTCACCCATCGCTTCTTCGAGAACCGAGACACAGGGCGCATCGGGTCTATCCGGGCGGCGCTTGAGCTTAGATTCTCGAGGAGCTCCCCCCTGCGCCCTGGAGCTGCGAGACTCACGCTGCGCGGCCTTGGCCTTTCTGGCGCCGCCCTGGGCGTCTGGCGCCTCGCTCTCTGCAAGCCTGCGCCCCTGCTGGAGCCTGGCCTTGACCGCGTCGGCGCCGCGGGCGCGCTGCGGCATCGGGCCCGGCGAAGCCGCGAACTGATATCGAATCACACGGCAGGGGGGGGCGCCTCCAGAACTCGCCGACTTCGAGCCTCGATGGCGCCAACAGAGAGCACGGGCCGCGCCCGGGGGCCCCGAGAAAACCGCAGGCCGCGCGGGCCCAACTCAGCCCTTTAGAGCTCAGGTGCTTGAAAGCGTTGTCTTCTTCAATGTTCTTCTTTTCCTTGCCGGGGAAGCTTGCCCCCCCAGCCCTCTAAGGGCCTGGGCGGGTGGGGGGGCGGGGGGGCGGACGTGGCGGGGCGCCCTTTGCGGCCCAAGATGGCCCCGAGAGGGCTTCGACCATGCTGGCCTCCAGGATGGCCCAGGATGGCCCAAGATACCTCGAGATGTCACGTGCCTCAAGATGGCTCTCTTTCTTTCCAATGCCGACGGCCCCCACGAACAGCCCCATCATATCCAATATTGTGAACCAGCGATGCGCCGCAGGCCTGGCAGAGCATCAGAATGCCCCTCGTGCCCAGGGAGGCGCGGGGATCCCAATGGGCCAGTGGGGGGTCAAGCGGATGGGCCGAAGGCCTCTTGAGAATATGAACCCCTTGGGCCCTGGGAGGCCCGGGCGCCCCGCGGGGGGGGGGGGGCAGGCGGATGGGCCGAAGGCCTCTTCGGAACATGAATCCTATGGGCCCTGGAAGGCCCACGGGCCCCGGGGGGGGGGGGTCAGGCGGATGGGCCGAAGGCCTCTGGAGAATATGAACCCCTTGGGCCCTGGGAGGCCCGGGGGCCCCGTGCGTGAGAGGGCCAGGCGGACGGGCCGAAAGCCTCTTCGGAATATGAACCCCTCTGGCCCTGGAAGGCCCAGGGACCCCGAGGGGGAGGGGTCAGGCGGATGGGCCGAAGGCCTCTTGAGAATATGAACCCCTCCCTGGCCACTGTTTGCCCCTAGTTCTTAGGGTTTGGATTTACCCTACTTTTCGGATATGATTTCTTACCACGTTTTCTTGCCCTATCTCAAGAATAACTGACCCGACTTTCTCATGCAACATTACCATGCTTCCCCTACGTGTCCTTGCCCTACTTACCCTACTTACCCTTATTACCCTACTTGCCCTACTTGCCCTACTTACCCCAGATTTTGCACAGACCGTCCTAACGTACCTGATGATCCTTTAAGGGGTCGGCTGATATTCACAATTGAAATGTGGAATGGCTCCGCGTTGCGCGGTAGGGAGAGGAAGGGGGACAGACAGAGAGGGAGAGAGAGAGAGAGAGAGAGAGAGAGAGAAATAGAGAGAAAGAGAGAGAGCCCTGCCGCGCGGGCCGCCCCTGGAGCGGTGCGACAAGGACCGCCCCCGCACCCTCGCGCACGCTGCAGCGAGAGAGGAGGGAAACAAGAGGGAGGGGGGCAAAACGAGAAACAGAAAATCGGACTAACATGAAACCAACGCGGGGAGGCCCCAGTCGGAAAACCATGAGGAGGGCCGATCGTGAAACAAAAAAGGGGGACGTTGGTGAAGGGGGCAGTCGTGAAACGATGAAGGCCTGAGCGGAGTAGAAGAAATATTGCTTTACATTTCGTTGCGTTCGCATGGCATTGGAACCGCATGGAATTGCAATCGCATTGCAACTCCGCGTAGATTGTACCACATAGATGGCACCACATAGATTGCACGGCATAGGTGACATAGCACGCAACCAGCACGACCGAGAGATCACACCAAATAGATTGGACAACGTAGATTGCACACATTTAATACACAACGAATGTTGCACTACATAATTTGCACCATACGCAGCCCACACCACATTGATTACGCCACGTGGCTGGCACCACACATGTTGCACGGCAACGATTCCTCAAACCACATTGCACCAACACCTGGAACAAACAACACATCCACGATATTTACAATGTCGCACAACTTGCACCGCATACCAGCACCACATGCGTTACACCACATAGTTTGCATCAGAAAACTCGCGCCGCATAGCATAGATTGCACCACATAGGTGCAACGCGCTGTTTGGGGTCCACGTTAGAACATCAAACCGTTGACCTCGTTGTCCCCGTCGCCAGCCGTAAACAGGATGGCTCAAAACAGGCAAGCACGTCCATGTGGCTCCGTTAGCGCAATTTCTTCTCGCATCATTAATTTGCATGAGTGGCGCTCTTCCCGTTGAGCCTCGCAAGAGGCGAATTGCAAACCCTACGGTCTCGGCTCTAGCTTACTCCCAGGACTTGCTGATTGCACTCAATCAGAATGGCATGGGTGGTTCCGTGGATACTATATTTGGGCCTTTCGTTGACACAGCACACGAGGTGACATCAGCGAATCTCATCAAGAACATTCCATTGGCAAAACAACTCTTACGAGCTAATCCAGACGGTGTTCTTCGCGGCGCGCGCTTGGAGTCAGCATGGGAGCTTGCGTTTGCAGAAAAAACACATTTAGCACCAGCAGACACGAGCTCAAACGTCTTGGCACACAGAGCGACGAACAATCTCATGGCAGCGATGAAAGTACTACGAACGATTCAGAAAGAGGAGCAGAACACAACGGCCGAACACAATAAGTGGCACAGAAAATACCTACCCGAAGACAGGTGCACTGAGACGGCGTTTGTCAGTTGCGGAATGGGCAGCGATACAGTATACAAGAGACATTGAAACGTTTGAAACAAGATTGTGCTGCTTCTGGGACTGGCACTACGCAAGAAAAACAGTCCGTGGACGTGGGCGATGCTGGCTTCCCTACGTGTTTCACGCCAGATGCGCCAGAGATTCCAGCAATGCCGTCTTCCGTGTCGCAGACGATTCAGGATTGCCCAGCGCATTTGCACCAATCGATCTCGCGCCAGTGCCAACGCCGAACCAGAAGAAACGCTTCGATAAGATCCGCAAGGTGAAAAAGGAGAGGGGCACGACAAGGGCGAAAAAAACAGACTGCAAAGAAACGCGCAGGGAGAGCTCTGGATGCCCCCCCCCCCCAGGGGACCGCGCGGCCACCTTGGAACGGCGCCCCCAAGACCAGGAATGCCGTGCACAGTGAGGCGCACGGCAAAGAGAAGACGAAGTGGATCCAGCGACATTCATGATCCTTCGGGTGTGCGGCCGGCCCGGCGGACCCGGCGGACCCGGCGGACCCGGCGGCCCCGGCGAACCCGGCGGACCCGGCGGACCCGGCGGACCCGGCGGACCCGGCGGACTTGGCGGACCCGGCGGACCGAGCGGCGGACCTCAAGCGTATCCAGCGGACGCAGGTGACCCAACGGACCCAGCGGACCCGGCGGACCCGGCGGACCCGGCGGACCCGGCGGACCCGGCGGACCCGGCGTCCCCGGCGGACCCGGCGGACCCGGCGGACCCGGCGGACCTGGCGGACCCGGCGGACCTGGCGGACCCGGCGGACCGAGCGGCAGACGTCAAGCGTCTCCAGCGGACGCAGCTGACCCAACGGACACAGCGGACCCGGCGGACCCGGCGGACCCTGCGGACCCGGCGGACCCGGCGGGCTCAGCGGACCCGGCGGCCCCGGCGGACCCGGCGGACCCGGCGGACCCGGCGGACCCGGCGGACCCGGCGGACCCGGCGGACCAGGCGGACCCGGCGGACCCGGCGGACCCGGCGGACCCGGCGGACCCGGCGGACCCGGCGGACCCGGCGGACCCGGCGGACCCGGCGGACCCGGCGGACCCGGCGGACCCGGCGGACCCGGCGGACCCGGCGGACCCGGCGGACCCGGCGGACCCGGCGGACCCTGCGGACCCGGCGGACCCGGCGGACCCGGCGGACCCGGCGGACCCGGCGGACCCGGCGGACCCGGCGGACCCGGCGGACCCGGCGGACCCGGCGGACCCGGCGGACCCGGCGGACCCGGCGGACCCGGCGGACCCGGCGGACCCGGCGGACCC
>CAUYUJ010017306.1:0-45000 GCA_963575745.1 Prorocentrum cordatum
CGCGCGCCCGCGCCTCGGCGCAGCTACGCGCCCGAGGCTGTCGGCCAGGCCTCACCCCGCGCGGCCCGCAGCAGCCTCGCCACCTTGGCGGCCACGCCTGGCGAGCTGCTGCGCTCCCGCGTGCAGCGCCGCGGCCTCGGCCAGCCGCCTCCGCCGCCCGCGGCCCCTGCTTCGCATCGAGCAGCAGAGCCACCTGCAGGCGGCATGCTCTCCTCCTGCGACCTGTCCTCCAAGTCCACGCTGTCGCCGCCCGCAGCCCCTGCTTCGCATCGAGCAGCAGGTTCACCTGCAGGCGGCTGGACCTCCTCCTGCGACCTGGCCCCTCTGGCCTCGCGTGGCGGGGGCGGTCCGCCGCCGCTGCCACCTGCAGCCACCTCGCCTCCTCTCTCGGCAGGGCCCGCCTCAGGTGCCAGCTCGGGCCCCGCCGGCCCTCCCGTGTTCGCGCGGGGCGTGAGGCTCCCCCCCGCACGCACCCCTTGCGAGTCTGCTCCAAGAGCACAGGCTGCACAGAGCCCGCCTCGCGGCGCGCCTGTGGCGGGAGGGACAGCAGGAGGAGGAGGAGGAGGAGGAGGAGGAGGAGGAGGAGGAGGAGGCGGGTCAGGGCCAACTCGGGCTCGTGTTTTGCGGAAATCCGAGCACCAATTACCCCGGGCCTGAGTTTCCCGGATAGTTCGGGCGTCCAGGGCCCCGAACCGTCAGGGGAAACTCGGGTCAGGGCTGACTCTTTCGCGTTTCGGGAATCCGGGCCCCGAGCTACCCCAGGCCCGAGCTACCCCAGATCACTCGGGCGCCCAACCTTCAAGCTGTATAGGAGAAAGGAGGTCTCGATTTGTTCCAGGAGCAGGGGGCCACAGCAAAGTGAACCCCACCCTCCCCCTCAGAAATCGTGGGGGGCGTAGGGGTAGGGCTAGGTAGGGCATGTCCCCCCACAGGCGGATTTTGCACGACAGATCAAAAATAGCCAACTCCGAAGTGATCAGAAACAGTAACAAAAAACGTCCCTTGATGATTTTTCGACTATCTTTGAATACTCCAGATCCGTCAATGAGCCCCCCCCCCGTGCCAACCTGTCCGACGCCCCTTGCACGCCCCCCGACGCGCCCCAAAAACCCACTCCCTCTCGCTCCCCAACCTCCCCACGCCCCCCAAAGGACAGCGGTTTCCTACCCCCCCACGCGATCCCCCCCCCCACGCTTATTGAGAGACCTGGAGTGCTCCTCCTGTGGAGGCCCCCACGGCCTTCAGGGCACCGCTCACGAGGCCCAGGGGTCCCCAGAGGCTCCAAGCTGGAGCGAGAAGCTGGGGGTGCCTCGGGCCAGGGGCACCTGCAGCAACACCCGAAGAGAGCGCGCGGTGTCCGAGCGTCTCCGGCGCCGCCCCTGGCGCGCTCCGTGCGCCAGGGAGGGGGGGTCCAGCGCAGATCCGAGGAATCCGCGCGGACCTCCGAGTTTTCCTGTTTCTGTCATTGTGGTGACGGACCGCTCGGTGGCCTCGGCATTCGGCGGTGGACAAGCCTTCCTTTAGTACACCACCCTTTAGTGAAAACGGCCAGTGACCGACACCGACGGACCTGGACTCGCAAAAGTGACGGCCGCGACGCCCTCTCGCGGAGCAAGAACGGCCAATTCGCGAATCGACGCGTCGGGGCAGGAGGTCTACCAACCTCCGAAAAGTCCTGCTCGTGAGCGCGCAACGCCTCCCGTCGCGGCTCCAGCTGCATGCAAGATGGGTATGCCGTCGTGTTCGTATTCGTTGCTTTGCCGATCGGCGTGGGCCCTCGCACCCCCCCCCACCCCCTTCCCCCTCCCCCTCCTGGAGTAGATCTTGGCTGCTGTTGGGCGCCTGTTCCGAGCAGGTGGAGTCTCCCCTCATAGGACCCACTGCTGCAAACAGTCGCACTAAGCAGAGGTCTTGAGCCAGACCCCCCCCTCCCCGCTCCCCTCAGCCCAATGTCGAAACGCCGAATAAAAAAAGGCTCACCACATGATGGCTGATTCCGCTGACTGACTGACTGACTGCACGGCTGGACACAAAGATCACACGAGGATAATCACCGCCGCCACCACAGCCGTGGTGCCCGACAGCGTGCTACCAACTGCGATGTGTAAGACGTCTGTAAGCGGATCATCGAAGGCAGATCACTCATGTAGGACATCGCTGTGCACAAGAAGGTTCGATATCCGCCACAACATGAGCCAACCCTGACCGGATACAAACATGTCCCTGACGGTGGAACCACAATGCGCACCAGTGTCCTCTACACGGAGCGTGCCACGTGTTTGATAACCACATTCTTGGCTGGCTCGATGCGCATGCAACATGCACCCTATACCCGTCATAAAAAAGGTCCTGATCATCGTATCAGCCGCCGCTGGGTGCCGCGGAGCACGGTGCACCATGGCCGCGGCAGGGGGCGGCACTCAAAAAATAGTAAAGTCTGCCTTGAGCAAGATAGCGTGTTCGCGGTGGGAATGAACAGGCCATAAAAAAAACAACGATGGAAATGTCTGACTGCTGGCTCCCTTTCTCTTGTTATATGTCTCTCTTTCTCTCTTTCTCCCTCTCTGTCTCTCCCCTTCCTAGTGTGTTCAAGCCGTTCACGCCCATCAGCCATGTCACAATGGAGGACAGAAAGGGTCCTGAAGGAAACGAGTCCTGGACCCCAACCACTCCCCCAAATCTTGGTCCTCAACAACTGTTTAACAATCCCGGAGGCTGGGGAGGTCCCCGAGACCCCGAAAGCGGCGAAGCACCTCAGGACTGCTTCCCCTCAAGAGCCTCCTGCTTCATGACAACATCTAGACTTAAGTCGGGCATGTCCCCCTCCAGGCGTATTTCGGATGAAAATTAACAAACAGTCCAAACATGTTCAAGAACAGTTAAAAACTAATAGAACATCGACCCCAGACCCCAAATTGTTCCTGTTACGATGTTTGAATATTCGTCCTGTAGGTAGACACGCCCGTCTTAACCTCAGGAGCCTCCCGCTTCATGACAGCGTCTAGGCTCTAGGCTTTGTGCCATGTGGCCCGCTCTGCAACCCTTCGAACGTGGCACACCTAATTAGGGCGGGGAAGGGGAGAGGCTGTTCTTGCTTACGCCAGCCTTCGGGGATCTACCGACCCCGGTCCATCCAAACCTGGGTCAGTCAGGCTTCGCAGGATCCCGCAGGAGCCTGCAGGAGCCTGCGAGGTTCTGCACTCCAACCCGGGTCAGTGCACTCCTGGCGCTCTGGGGGACCCCCGCTGGCACCTGACCTCCGTCGCAAGGCTCCCGCCAGCCTTCCGCCCGACCGACGAGGCCCCCCCCCTCGCCTCGCTCCCGCCGGCCTTCCGCCGAAGACAGTCGGCTCCTCGACCTCTCGCGAGCGAGGGCCCCCCATCCAGAATGAGGCCTCTCAGAAGTGGGCTGCTCCTCAAGAAGCAGCCTTCTTCTACGCAACCTTTCTCCCTCCCCCTGCCCCCCTCTGCGTGGTTGACAATTGTGGAGCTCGTCTCATTACTATTCGCGATCATGCTTGTCACCTGGGCCCCCCACCCTCTCCCACACCCCCATGGCAGAGACACTCGTCTCGCGGGCGCCGTCCGGGAATGGCTAGAGGCAGCTGGGAATGACTAGAGGCAGCTGGTTCCAAGGCCGCGCTGGAGGCAGTCGTCGCATCACTGGGCCCCTCCCCTAAGGCGAAGGCAGGATGATAATAAATTCGCATTGGGATGCAACATAAATCTCTGAGAGCCGGCGGGCCTTCAGGACCTATCGGGTGCGACTGTCGTCCCAGAGCATTCCAGAACGCTCTGAGAGCGTCCTGGGCTCTGGACCGATTTATCCTCATCTGCCTGGTCCCTCCTTTCATCCCAGTTTACGACACTGTTGCGACAACCAATCCATATTGCAAAGCAAATATGCTGCTGACGTCCGCATCACGTGTTGGTAACGTTGATCGTCGTTTATGCCATCCAAGCTGAGATCACACTCCATCATCACACTCCATCCTACAACCGAACTAAATCTCGCAAATCTGGAAAACCATGGTTGCGAGTTTTCAGGTTCACTCATACTTCTGCACCCACGGCGCAAATGAGCTGCCAAGTCTTGATCTGCGTGCTGATCCTCCCCCCCCTCCCCCCGCAAACGCCCCTCATCGCCCGCGGAGTTCCTCAAAAGCGAGGCGCGCGGCTCGCGCGATGACCGCTGGGCACGGGCTCCCGGGCCGGCGGGTTGTGAAAGGGTACCCCTGGCCCAAGGGATCCCTGGTCCCACGCTTTTCGTTCCGTCCTGGAGCCTCTGGGGCCCCGCAGGCCTCGTGAGGGCGCGTTGGAGAAGGTGGGGGCCTCCTGGGGACACCGTTAGAGGAACGTATTCCAAATCCCTTATTAATCGACCCCCCCCTAAAAAACCGGACCCCCCTCCAAATGCGACCTAATTTGTCGGACCCCCCTCTTCGACGGGGCGCCTTTACAAACCAGACCCCCTAGGCTCCAATCCAAAGAAAGCGCCCTGATAAACTGGACCCCCCAGTTACAAAAAAGGCACCTTAAAAAACCAAACCCAGGGGACGATGAAGAATGGATTTGGAGTAAAAGCATAAACCAGATTCCTCGGAAGTCCGCGCGGATTTCTTGGATCGAAGTCGGACGCCCGGGCCAGGTGGGCCCAGCGGTCCACGAAATCCACGCGGACCTCCGAGACAGTCTGTTGATGCACATGCTCGCACTTCGAGCCCAAGTCCTCCTCCACGCTTCCTCCCCCCTCTACGCCAACTCCATCCGCTCCCCCTCGTCCCCTCGATCTCCTGGCCAGCCACCGTTCTTAGAGACGTCCTAAATGGAATCCGAATACATGCGGTCGAAGGATAGCGCCGCGACGGCGATGCATCGCCGATGCATCGGCGGCGCTGGCGGTGCTTCGGCGACGCCAGCGCGGAGAAGATCTGGCTCCCTATCGAACCGCACCTGCGACGCCTCCGCCCCGACTGGAGATGCCGCGACCTGCCTCGCGAGAGACGCGGCCCGAAAACCGGAGCCCATCTCGGGCTCAGAGCGGCTCCTGCATCGGCGATCTCCAAATCTTGGCGGCGCGCACAAGGGGGTGGGAGGGAGGGGGAGGGCTTCTTATAGAAGGAGGCTGTTTCTTAGAAGGCGCTGGCCTGACATCTATAGATAAGGCCCGCGCCTTCTAAGGAGCAGGGGTGCTTCTAAGAAGCCCTCTTCCCTCTTCCCTCCCCCCCACCCCCCTGTGCGCGTGGCTGAGAATTGCTCATGAGATGCCCGCTTCTCGTCCCTACGCTGCCCCAAACGCCGCAGGCAGCCGAGCACCAGGCTACAGTCGACCCGTATCATAAGGATGCGCGATAAGGATGCAGGGGCCTTGGAAGGCCAGTGTGAACGTGTTTCGAACGATGCTGGCCAGCGAAAGTGGCCAAGGATGGGTCGAGGAGGCAAGGATGCAAGAGTACCCTTGGGAATGTTGCCCATCCTTACTATGCGGGGAAACTGTAATCATGGCTTGCCTGCCGATTTTTGTGGAGTACACGGGCACGCGCTTCGCCACAGCTCACTTGCTAGCCTCGGTCCTGCTTTCTAGGATTGAGGAAAACGCTTTTTGTCCCTCGAGCCTCTGGTCAGGTCGGGCATGCCCTCCTACAGGCGGATGCTGGAAGCAAAATGAAATACCGTAGCACCCCGCAATTGCGGATAAGAGTTAGGGGGCGGGCGCGGGCGACGCGGACGTCGAGCCGGCGGACCTCATGGCCCTCACCTTCCCTGTCGATGGCGCCCTCCTCCTCCTCCTCCTCCTCCTCCTGCTCCTCCTCCTCTTGCTCGTCCGCGTACTCGTCCGCATCGTCGTTGGCTTGTTCAGTGAACGTAGTTTGGGTCGCGGGTGGGTCGCAGGTTCTCCACCTGGAGCGAATGCAAAAGAAGCCCGCCACAGGCGCCGAAAATTTTGGGTGGGTCGCGGGTGGGTGCGGTCGCGGTGGTGCGGTCGCCGGGTGGGTCGCGGTTCTCTCCACCTGGGAAATCAAAAGAAATCCGCCGCATGCCGCCGAACAGTTTGGGTGGGTCGCGGGGTGGGTCGCGGGTGGGTCGCGGGGTGGGTCGCCGGTGGGTCGCGGGTGGTCGCCGGTGGGTCGCGGGTAGGTCGCCGGGCGGGTCTCGGGGTGGGTCGCGGGCGGGTCGCGGGGTGGGTCGCGGGTGGGTCGCGGGTGGGTCGCGGGGGGGTCGGGGTGGGTCGCGGGGTGGGTCGGGGTGGGTCGCGGGTGGGTCGCGGGGTGGGTCGCGGGGGGTCGCGCGCGGTAGGACGACGACAAGAACAAACAACAAACAACAAACAACAACAAGAATCGGCATCGCGGAATTCCACTTCAGCCACGCGCCCAGGGACAGTGAATGACCGTTCGGTTCAGCAACAAGAATCGGCATCGCGGAATTCCACTTCAGCCACGCGCCCAGGGACAGTGAATGACCGTTCGGTTCAGCCCCCTCAATCTGATATGCCAAAAAAATGAAACATATACAACACATGCTCAATCATAGTCAAAAGTAGACGAAACATCGTCCCCAGACTACGTTTTTGACACTCTCCGAATACCCCTAGAGGCCTCCTGGATGGGGTCCGAGTAGATGGGGTCGGAGGATCTCGCCGCATCACCGATACATCGGCGATGCATCGGCGATGCTCTGGCGGCGTCGGCGATGCATCGGCGACGTCGGCGTGGAGAACATTGGGCCCCACATCGAGCCGCACCGCCGACGCACCGTCGACGCACCGGCGATGCGGCGCCATCCTTCGACCCCGTCTGCTCCGACCCCATCTCGGAGGCCTGGAGTTCCTCCTGCAGAGGGGCATGCCCGACTTAAGATCGGGCGTTGGCAGAACTGGGTTTAGTGGGACCTTGTTTGGTGATGTGTACTGGGGGGCGCCCCCCCTGCCCCGTTCCACTAACTGACATTGCCGTCACCCGAGAAAACACCAGCTACGGCAGACCTGGTTGAGCGATTCTGGCCAATTTGGTGACTCCGGGGCCCTACTACTCACGGGGTCCCCTTACCTTCGGGAGCGGCCAAGAGGGGGGTGTCCAAGAGGGGGGGGTGCAAATCATGCAAATCATGACCGGCGGCATGTGCGCGGCCCAGCGGGGGGGCCAGGGACGTAATGAAATAAGAAGAGGCGCCATAAAATCTGGGGAAATATCATGGCCCACGCCATGATATCCACCCCCCCCTAGTCATCACCCCCCTCCTCTCCGCCCCCGACTTACCTCGGGCCCTGGCCACACTCGACAGGAAGCCTCGGGCCGGGGACGCCTCTGGCAGCGCACGGGGCCTCGCGAGGCGGGCGCTTCGCACGGAGCCTCGCGAGGCGGGGCACGCCTGCGGCGCGGCGGCGGGGCCGCGCGGCGGGCGCGCCTGCGGCGCGGACGGCTCCGCCGCGGGCGGGGCCGCGCCGCGCCGCGGGGGGGCCGCGGCCTTCGGCGTGGACACCTCGCGGGCGTCGGGCGGCGGGGAGGGGAGGCCGCAGCGCGAGCCCTGCAGTCGAGGTGAATTGGGGAGGACACGCGAGAGGGAAGGAGACTCACGCTGCTCCCACCGTACTCTGAAGGACCACATCCCAGAAATCATCTCGAGCACCCACAAGAAGCGCCGAAACAGTGTCGAACGAGTATCGCCTCCCAGGGCCCGACACGTGGAAACCCTCAAGATTCGGTTTTCGCGGGGTCGGGCGGCGGGGAGGGGATAGGAGGCCTGGAAATGGGCACCGACACCAACACAGGGGGGTGCCTCCACAGGGGGAAGATAATCCTAGATTTCGGTGTTGGTGGTAACATTTCGGCCTCCTTGGAAGCCAGGACAGTACCACCATCACCAAGATCGGGATATTCTTCCCTCGGTGGAGGCACACGGCCGATATTGGTGTTGGTGTCAACCTCTAGGCCTGCGACAGGAGGCCGCAGCGCGGACCCCACAGTCGAGGTTGACTGGAGAGGGCACACGAGAGGACAAAAGACTGAGGTCGGGCGTGTCATCCAACGGGCGGATTTTGGACGAAACATCAAACATAGTCCACACATGGTCAAACATAGTCAAGAACTGATAGAAAAAGTGCAGTGACTATTTTTGTTTATGCTATTTTTGCATGTTCGTCCTGCAGAGGGGCACGCCCGACTTAATACAAGACCATGCAGAAGGCACGGAGGCAGAAGGCCCGGACTGAATACAAGACCTTGCCGCGAGGGGGGTCCCGAGACCGCGTGGCGAGAGGCCGGAGGACCCCACCCCACGGTCCGCCACCGCAAGTCTTCGGGACCCTGGAGGCCCGAAATCGCCCGACACCTCACGGGACGGGCGGTAGGGGGGGGGGGGTCTGCGCACGGTGCCAGCGGCGCACAGCGCGCAGCAGGGCTGCTCCTGTCGAGTCCGGCACCTCGCCTGCTCGCTGCCCCTGGCTGTTGCGCGGCTGCGTCGGCGGTCTTAACAAGGGTGATCAGCAGGCTGCTTTCCTCGGATAAAGCAGAGCGTGGGAGATAAGAAGCGGGGGTCCCAAAACGGTGCGGTGACAGACCGTGCGGTGGCCTCGAAATCCCGCATTGGGACCCTGAAGGCCCCAGTCGCCTGGGACGTCCTCGGAGAACGACCGTGCGGTGACCCCGAATCCGCACCGACTCGCCACACGGTGTGGTCAGCATACCACTTGGGGGCCCTCGAAGGCAACTTTCAGTCGGGCCTGTCCCCCTACACGCCGATGTTGGACGCAAAATTGAAATTACCCCAGTGCGACCCGACCTAGAAGTTGGAGCCCCTAGGAAAGCAGCATTAGTTGCTATGCTATGCTATGCTATGCTATGCCATGATATGCTGCGCTATGCTATGCTACGCTATGCTATGCTGTGATATGCTATGCTATGCTATGCTGCGCTATGCTATGCTATGATATGCTAAGCTATGCTATGTCATGCAGCGCTGTGCTATGCTAAGCTATGCTATGCTATGCTAAGCTGCGCTATGCTATGTTATGCGATGCTATACTATGACATGCTATGCTATGCTGCGCTATGCTATGCTATGATATGATATGTTTGGCTAGGTTATGTGATGTTATGCGATGCGAATGCAGCGCTGCGCTATGCTATGCTAAGCTAAACTAAGCTAAGCTAAGCTAAGCTAACCCTCTAGGCAGAGCCTAGGTAGGGAAACACACCCATGTTATGCTATGATATGCTGCGCTATGCTATGCTATGCTGGGCTATGCTATGATATGCTATGCTGCGCTATGCTATGCTATTATATGATGTGCTATGCTATGCTAAAGCTCAGCGAAGCTAAGATGAAGGTAAGCTAAGCTAATATACCTGAGCTAAGATGAAGCTAAGCTAAGCTAAGATAAGATAAGCTAAGCTAAGATGAGATACGCAACGCTAAGCTAAGGGGGCGTAACTGGGGGAACCGCAGGGCGGATGCCGGGGGAACCGCCCGGGCCGGTTCCCACTGCCGGGCCCCTTTAAGATTCAGGGTAAGAACCCTTCTAGGCAGAGCCTAGGTAAGGAAATACCCCTCAAAAAAACACTAAAAAATTGTCAAACAATAGTCCCTAGACTATTTTTTACTATTCTTGAATATTCCCCCTGTAGAAGGACAGGCCCTACTTAAAACAAGCATGGCTGACGCAGCTGGTCTTCCTGGCGCCGTCCAGCGCCTGAGGCGCAAACGTGTCGGAGGAAAGCACACCGCCTGCGTGCGAAAGGTTCGTGCAGAAAACGACGCGAAATTCCGATGGTGCAGATGGTCCGAGAAGGTTCGTGCGGGGTGCCGTGCGGAAGACCTCCTGCGTGCGAAAGGTTCGTGCGAAAACACAACCTTGAACGAGCGCGGAGTTCTGATATTGCAGATGGTCCGATATCGGCCAAGTCAGGGCCGCCAGCGGCGGTCACACTTGAAGGCCGGCGCCGGGGACGCCGCCGCAACATTGGCGCGGCGCGAACGTGCCGTAAACGGGGCGGGGCTCTCTGAGATGAGAAGCTGTCTCGCCTCAGCCGTGCATCCCAGTGCCCCTGACACCTCCCAATGAGTTCCCAACGCGTACAGGAAGGGGCACCGATTTCAAAGCTCGATCCACCTCGCTAGAAAAACACCACGTGACATGTTCATCCGACCGGCACGCGTCCCACGAAGGCAAAGCCTGCCTCGTGTCGTTCGGGGACCAGTGGGGGTTGGCCAAGGGTGCCCTCAGAGGGTCCGTGAGAAATCGGGGGGAGGCCAGGGGGGACAACGGGCGGCCTGCGATTTTGAAGGGGCCCTGGGACACACAAATAAACAGACACAAATAACAGGATTGTCCCTATTTCCCCTTGTTTTCTTGAACGATTAATTGTGTCTGCGTGTTTCTCTTCCCTCCTGAGATTCTCTGGTCACCTTTAACCTCACCATGTTTACGTGCACCCACTAAGCCTTTGCTTGCTCCTCCTTCCCCGCTAGTCTAGCACATACGGCTTCGAAGCCTGCGAACGGGGCGGATGACGCGGACAGCTGCCGCGGGTGTGCCGCAATCGCGTGAGACCTCGCCTCTCGTCTGGGTAGCAGTGTCTCAAATTCGACGCATGGTACTGGAACATCAAGCTTCGGGTGGAGCCCACGCCTCAACCGTCTTAACGCCGACGTTCCTGCACTGCTGCGCTCCTCACCAGTCTCGGGGCGCTTGCAAGGATCTGCCTTTCTTCTGCGTATCCGATGCTGCGCAAAGTGGCCGCGCGCCACGCAGCAAGACAACAACGTTTCCAGGTCGTCGACCTGGACGCTTGCGAGCACATGGCCGTGCTCAGGAACTGCCGTCAACACATCGTCGCCCAGTCTGGGCAAGCTATCGCATCCGGCCCCAAGGCGGTCGGCCTGAGAGACCCTCCGAAGGCAGCCGGCCTCCTGGCGGTCCCCTTCCACGTGACCGGCTTGTCATCCTGCCCAAGAGTTCCGATATCGTGTTTTTTCCTATGCGGGGTCCCTGGAGCGGCCCCGAGGTCTGCACAACTTCCATAAGCCTGGAATTCCGTCCTGCATGTTTGAGGGTCCCAGGGCCCGTTGGGGGCGTCAGAATGCCGAGAGTTGTTCAAAGCTTCGGGATCGGCCAGAGTACCTCAGTGCGTCTGGGGAGAGGGCTGTTGGGAGCCCCTTGGCGCTGCGTTTGTTTTTGCAGTTTTCCAGTCGTAAGGTTTTGGTTTCTTTGTTTTGTGTGTTGCTCATTGTTCCCAACCCTCCTGCGTTGGGAACTCGTTATGAATAGAGCACTGCGGTCGCGTCTTCTTCCTCCTCCCGCCTCCCCCTCTCTTCGGGCTGCGATCTGTGAAACTGTCGCCACTTTCGAGGGCTGCTGGGGTGGCCAGCGGAGTGACGCCCCACGCATACTCACATTAGACCTGGCCATCCCTGGGGGGCTGCGACTTGTGAAACTGTCGCCACTTTCGAGGGCTGCTGGGGTGGCCAGCGGAGTGACGCCCCACGCAGACTCAGACTAGACCTCGCCATCCCTGGGGGGTTGCGATCTGCGAAACTGTCGCCAATTTCGAGGGCTGCTGGGGGGTCCAGCAGAGTGACCTCTTACGCAGATTCAGATTCGACCTCGCCATCCCTGGGGGGTTGCGATCTGCGAATTGGTCACCACTTTCGACGGCTGCTGGGGGGCCCAGCGGAGTGACGTCATACGCAGATTCAGATTACCCCCCATTCCATCCTTCTCCTGCCCCTCGTTGCTGCCCCCGTTATTCTTCGAACCTGGGGCCTCAATCCTCGTTCTTTCGATCGTCGTCCTGTGAGTCGTGCAACGCATGCGCATCCCATGTAGTTTGCGCAGCAAGTCACCACGTCTACACTGTCGCTGCTCCTGCTAATGTTGGCCTACTCCTCTTGCCACTTGATGCACATGGGTTGGGTACGTCGCAGGGTAATGTTTTTGTTTTTCAATGTTTCGCTGGCCTCTACAACACGACTCCTATTGAGAGCCTGTGCAGAAGGATTATTATTGAGAGCCTGTACAACAAATATTCTCATTGAAAGCTAATACAACGGATTCCTACTGAAACCCAATGAAAATGGATTAATATTGAGAGCCTGTGCAAAAATACTCCTCCTATTGAGCCTGCGCAACAGGATGTTTATTGAAAGCCAATACAAAAGTATTCCTATTGAGAGCCTTTCAACAAGGGTCCCTATTGAGAGGCTCTACACAAGGATTCCTGTTGGAAGCCAATACATTGGGCGCCCGAGTTATCCGGGGTAACTCGGGTCCAGGGTAACTCGGGTTTGGATTCCCGAAAAAGGAACCCGAGTTAGCCCTGACCCGAGTTACCCCTGATGATTCGGGGCTCTGGACGCCCGAACTATCCGGGGTAAGTCGGGTCCGGGGTAAGTCGGGTTCGGATTCCCGAAAAACGAACCCGAGTTATCCCTGACCCGAGTTACCCCTGATGATTCGGGGCTCTGAATACAAAAAAGGATTCCGATTGAGAGCCTCTACCAAAGGATTCTTAGTGAAAGCCTCTACAGTATGATTCCTATTGAAAGCTTGAAAGCCTCCACAACAGGATTCTTATTGAAAGCCTCTACAGAAGGACTCCGATCGCAACCCTTTACCTTCCAAAAGCCCTCCTCAGGAATAATTAAGGATTCCTGGAACCTTACACCAAACTTTCCTAAAACCGTCCTCAGGATGAATCAAGGATTCCGGGAACATTTGTTCAAAGAGAAAAAAACAGCCTAAAATCTTCCTCCGGAACAATCAAAGATTTCTGAAACCTGCGAAACACAAAAAAACATCCTAAAACCGCCCTCGGGAATAATCAAAGAATCCTGGAACCTTTCCAGACAAAAAAAAGAAACCTTCCTAAAACCGTCCTCAGGAAAACCTGGGATTCCTAGAACCTTTTCAAAACAAACTGAAACCTTCCTCGGGGGGAACCCAGGATTCCTGTAGAGTTCCGAGCAAAAACCTTTCTAAAACCTTCCTCACGAAGAATCCAGGATTCCTGGGACGTTCCGAACAAGACGAAAAAGAAAAACCTTCCTAACACCTTCCTCTGGGAGAACCCCGGATTCCAGGAACCCTCCCAGAAAACATTCCTAAAACCTTCCTCAGGAAGAATCGGTGATTCCTGGAACCTTCCAACGGAACGCCTCTACAAACGGATTCGGGTTGAAACCAAATACAGAAGGATTCCTATTGAAAACCAATACAAAAGGATTCCTAGTGAGAGCCTCTACACAAGAATTCCTCTTGAGAGCCTCCAAAAAATGATTCCTATTGAAAGCCTCTACAAAAGGATTCCGATTGAGAGCCTCTACGCAATGATTCCTATTGAAACCCTCTACACAAAGATTCCTGTTGAGAGCTTCTACAAAAAGTATTCATGTTGAGAGCCTCGACGAAATGATTACTATTGAGAGTCTCAACCAAAGGATTACTATTGAAAACCTCTACAAAAAAAGATTCCAATTGACAGCCTCTACACAAGGATTCCTGGTGAGAGCGTCTACAAAAAAGGATTCCTATTGAGAGCCTCTACACAAGGATTGGTATTGAGAGCATCTACGAAACGATTCCTATTGAAAGCCTCTACAGTATGATTCCGATTCAGGGCCTCTACAAAAATGATTCCTAAGCAAAGCAAATACACACATATTCCGAATGAAACCCACTACAAATGGATTCCGACCGAAGGCATGTGCAGAAGAAATCGTGTTGAGAGCCTCGACAACAAGGGTTCCTATTCAGAGCCTTTACAAAAAAAATGATCTCGATTGAAAGCCTCTACACAAGGATTCCTATTGAGAGCCTGTACAAAACAGGATTCCGATTGAAAACCAATACACAATTATTACGATTGAAAGGCAATACACATGGTTTCCTATTGAGAGCCTCCGCAACATGATTTCGATTGAGCCTCTACAACAAATTATCCTGAGACGTACCCAACCCTTTGTACACAAGTGGCAATTGCATTCAGGACCACTCAATACCGAAGAACATTTCGGCGCCATGGTATAGTGGTGATTTGCGTAGGACGTACCTCCGCTGAGTCTCCCAAAAGCCCATGCGCGCCAGGTGAGCCAAGCGCGCCAGGCGCGCCAGGTGCGCCAGGTGCGCCAGGTGCGCCAGGTGCGCCAGGTGCGCCACGTGCGCCAGGTGCGCCAGGCGCGCCAGGCGCGCGAGGTGCGCCAAGTGTGCGCCAGGTGCGCCAGTTGCGCCAGGTGTGCGCCAGGTGTGCGCCAGGTGTGCGCCAGGTTTGCGCCCGGTGTGCCAGGTGCGCCCAAAGCGCCAGGTGTGCCAGGTGCGCCAGCTGCGCCAGGTACGCCAGGTGCGCCAGGCGCGCCAGGCGCGCCAGGCGCGCCAGGTGCGCCAGTGGCGCCAGGCGCGCCAGTGGCGCCAGGTGCGCCAGGTGTGCGCCAGGTGTGCGCCAGGTGCGCGCCAGGTGGGCGCCAGGTGCGCCTAGTGCGCCAGGTGCGCCAGGTGCGCCAGGTGTGCCAGGTGCGCCAGGTGCGCCAGATGCGCAAGGTGCGCCAGGTGCGCGCCTGGTGTGCGCCAGGTGTGTGCCAGGTGCGCGCCAAGTGCGCCAGGTGCGCCAAATGCGCCAGTTGCGCTATGCGCGCCAGGCCCGCCAAGTGCGCCAGGTGTGCCACGTGCGTCAGGTGAGCCCAGCGCGCCACGTGCACCAGGTGCGCGCCAGGTGCTCCCAGCGCGCCAGGTGCGCCAGGTGCGCCCAGCGCGTCAGGTGCGCGCCAGGCCTGGTGCGCGCCAGGCGCGCGCCAGGTGCGCCAGTTGCGCCAGGTGTGCGCCAAGTGTGCGCCAGGTGCGCGTCAGGTGCGCGCCAGGTGCGCCAGTTGCGCCAGGTGTGCCAGGTGCGCCAAGTGAGCCAGGTGCGCCAAGTGAGCCAGGTGCGCCAGGTGCGCCACGTGCGCCAGGTGCGACAGGTGCGCCACGTGCGCCAGGTGCGACAGGCGCGCCAGGTGCGCCAGGTCTGCGCTAGGTGTGGCAGGTGCGTCAGGTGCGCCCAGCGCGCCAGGTGCGCCAGATGCGCCAGGTGTGCCAGGTGTGCGCCAGGTGTGCGCCAGGTGCGCCAGGTGCGCCAGGTGCACCAGGCGCACCAGGCGCGCCAGGTGCGCCAGGTGCGGCAGGTGCGGCAGGTGCGTCAGGTGCGCCCAGCGCGCCAGGTGCGCCAGGTGCGTCAGGCGCGCCCAGCGCGCCAGGTGCGCGCCAGGTGCGCGCCAGGTGCGCGCCAGGTGCGCGCCAGGTGCGCCAGGTGTGCCAGGTGCGCCAGCTGCGCCAGGAACGCCACGTGCGCCAGGTGCGCGCCAGGTGCGTCAGGTGCGCCCAGCGCGCCACGCGCGCGCCGGGTGCGCACGGTGCGCCAAGGGGACAGGGAGGCCTCAAAATGAACTGCGCAGGACGTACCTCCGCTGGGCCTCCCAGGAACCCACGAAAGTGGCGACAGTTTCGCATATCGCAGCCCCGCATGGGACAAGGAGGCCTCAAAATGGTCTGCGTAAGACGTACTTCCGCTGGGCCTCCCAGGAACCCACGAAAGTGGCGACAATTGCGCAGATCGCAGCCCCGCAGGGGACAGGGAGGCCTCAAAGTGATCTGCGCAGGACGTACCTCCGCTGGGCCTCCGAGGAACCCACGAAAATGGCGACAGTTGCGCAGATCGCAACCCCGCGGGGGACAGGGAGGCCTCAAAGTGATTTGCGTAGGACGTACCTCCGCTGGGCCTCCCAGGAACCCACGAAAGTGGCGACAGTTGCGCAGATCGCAGCCCCGCATGGGACAGGGATGCCTCGAAGTGATCTGCGTAAAACGTACCCCCGCTGGGCCTCCCAGGAACCCACGAAACTTGCGACTGGTGCGCAGATCGCAGCCCCGCAGGGGACAGGGAAGCCTCACAATGGTCTGCGTAAGACGTGCCTCCGCTGGGCCTCCCAGGAACCCACGAAACAAAAAAAAGACGACAGTTGCGCAGATCGCAGCCCCGCAGGAGACAGGGAGGCCTCAAATTGATCTGCGTAGGACGTACCTCCGCTGGGCCTCCCAGAACCCACGGAAATGGCGACAATTGCGCAGATCGCAGCCCCGCAAGGGACACGGAGGCCTCAAAGTGATCTGCGTAAGACGTACCTCTGCTGGGCCTCCCAGGAACCAACGAAAGTGGCGACAGTTGCGCAGATCGCAGCCCCGCAAGGGACAAGGAGGCCTCAAAGTGATCCGCGTAGGACGTACCTCCGCTGGGCCTCCCAGGAACCCACGAAAGTGGCGACAGGAGCGCAGATCGCAGCCCCGCAGGGGATAGGGAGGCCTCGAAGTGATCTGCGCAGGACGTACCTCCGCTGGGCCTCCGAGGAACCCACGAAAGTGGCGACAGGAGCGCAGATCGCAGCCCCGCAGGGCACAGGGAGGCCTCGAAGTGATCTGCGCAGGACGTACCTCCGCTGGGCCTCCCAGGAGCCCACGAAGTGGCGACAGTTGCGCAGATCGCAGCCCCGCAGGGCACCGCGAACACAGGAGAGAAGAAGGAGGAGAGGGCGGGAGGTGGATACCACAGTGCTCTATCCAAAACGAGTACCCAACACAAGGAGGGTTGGGACAACAGGTTCCTATTGAAAACCTACGCAGAAGGATGCTTCATTGAAGCCCAAAACACATGGATTCCTTTTGAAATCCTGTGCAAGCGGTTGCCGGTCGAAGGCCTCGACAAAAAAAAGGATTCGGATTGAGAGCGTCGACAAAAAGGTGTCCTATTGAATCCCAGTGCGACTGTATTATTATTATTATTCGTATTATTATTATTATTATTATTGAGCGCCTGTGCAGAAGATTCCTGTTGAGAGCTTCACAACCCCAAAAATTGAGAGCCCCTACAAACAAATGGTTCCGACTGGGAGCCTCTGCCCAATGAATCATAGTGATAACCATTTACACAAGGATTCCTATTGAGAGCAGCTACAAAACAATGGTTCCTATTGAAAGCCTATACCACATGATCATACTTGAAAACCAATACAAACCGCTTCCTATTGGAAGTTCGTGCAAAAGCATTCCTGCTGAGGCCCTCCACGAAAAAGATTCCCATTGAGAGCATCTACACAATGACTCCTGATGGAAGCCTCTACACAAATACTGTCTCTTCTTTAATAAACAAAAGGATTCCGAATGAGAGCCGCTTAGAAAAAGGGATCCCGCACGAAAACTCAGACAACAAGGATTTTGTGGAAACGCAATACAAATGGCTTCAGATAGAGAGCGTTTGCAAAAGTATTTACGTCGATAGCCTCAACGGAACGATTCCCACGGATAGCCGTTAGGAAAAAAAAAGGATTCCTATTGAGAGCCTCCACAAAAGGATTCCCATTGAGAACCTCTACACAACGATTCTTATTGAGCGCCTTTTACAAAAAAAAGTTTCCTATTGAAGGCCTGTACAAAACGATTCCTATTGCGAGCCTCTACAAAACAAAAAGATTGCGAGTGAGAGCCAATACAAAAATGACCCCGACTGAAACACAATACCAATGTATTCTTATTGAGAACCTGTGTACAAAGATTCCTGTTGAGAGCCACCACAACAGGATTTTCATTGAGAGCCTCTACAAAAAAGGATTCATATTGAGAGTCTCTTCTCAACGATTCCTACAGAAAGCCTTTACACAAGAATTTCAAGTGAGAGCCTGTGCAAAAAAAAGAAGGATTCCTACTGAAAGCCTATACAAACAAGATTAGTATTGAAACGCAATACAAATTGCTTCCTATTGAGAGTCTGTGCAAAAAGGATTCCTGTTGAGAGCCTGTGCAAAAGGATTCCTATCGGGAGCCTGTGCAAAACTGATCCTTTTCTCAGCGCGTTCAGTTCCTCAGCCTCTGCACTCCTCCTCATCATCATGGTCACCGTCATCATCAGCATTATCACCATCGTCATCATCATCACCGTCATCATCAGCATCATCAGCATCCTCGTCATAATCGTCGGGATCGCACTCGTCTTATCTAGCTCCTCTTCCTCCTCGCTCATATTATCGAGTTCTTCACTCTCCTGATCCCCCTCCTCATCATCATAATCCCCCTCCCGCGGGTACAGACGGACTGGGATCCAGCGCGAGAGAATACTAAAAAGCGTGCCGCCCTCAGCCCGAGGTTGCAGTGCCCAGCTGCCGCCCTCAGCCCGAGGTTGCACTGCCCCGCTGATGGATGGATTGATGGCACGCTCATCAAGGCAATGACTGAAAGCAAGCTTGCAAGCCAGAGAAAATCTTACGTCGATCACTCGGTCGTTTTGTCCTTGCCGCCCAAGGCGAGGAGCAACTGACGGGACAGGCCCCAAAGCGCCCCGCTGAAGGAGGATAAGAAGATGAGGAAGTGCGACGGAGAGCGGGGAGCAGATGAGGGAGGGGAGAATATGTATGATCATGTGGGGGGGGGGCAAGCAAAATATTAATCTAAGTGTATATATATATATGTATAACACCAACGTCGTTGTACCCCCCACCGTCCCCACCGGGGCCTGCTTGGTCCGCTCGCGCTGGTCCGAGAGCACCGTGCCCACGCCCAGCAGGAGGTCCTCCAAGCACTCCTAGGGCGCTCGCGCCTCGCGTCATCGCTCGGCGGTCCCCGTCAGCAGGCGGCAGCCGCTACGGAGGCGCTTCTTGCTCAGGACGTTCCCGATGCCCACCAGGAACGCTTCTTTTGGGCGCCAGGGGGTGCCCCTCCCAGGACGCTTCCGTGGGGCGCAAAGGCGCTTGCCAGGACGCGTCCCCGGGTCCCACTTGTCGGGACGTTTCTTTGGGACGCCTGAGCGCACCCGCAAGGATGCTCCCCCGGGCCTCCCGAAAGTACCTCCCAGAGCGATTCCGTTGTAGCATGGTGGCCCAACATAGCCTCAACGGTATGCCCATGATGCGCGGAATAATGGGCCAGAAACGACGCGGCGTGTGCTCAAGACGGTGATGATCCCGTCCGTGTGAATGCCTTGCGCAACTCGGGATGCAGGAAGCCGTGTCACGCAAAAGCAGCGATGCCCGCATCTACTGGCGACAGTCCGCACACCGTGGGAAGCCTTATGATGCTCTCTGCAGGTCATACCGAAGCCTCGGGGGGCTTAACTACTATGCCCAATTGCGATATGCATCCACAGAGGGAACCTCAATGGGGGCTCAAGACGGACCGTCCGCCCTGCGAGAGAAGAGCAACTCGCATGTGGGTGAGCTCGTGGCATCACGAGTGCGTCGGCGGCAGACCCGCGATCGCGAGACAGCTGCCTCCTGGGCAGCGTCGCCCAAACACCCGCGGGAGGGTACAGTGGGGGCTCGGCCACAAGAAACCTCCGCAAGAAACCCAACCCTGAAATACGCGATTCGTGCAGTGAAAATCCACATGTGCCGATCGAACATCGTCAAGATCTGATTGGGAGCCCATCATAGTCCAAGAGACCCTGGGCACCCTGGCAAAATCCAACTGGTTTCTTGGCACGCGCCCCCACTGCACGGCAAGTCGCTCCCCCGGAGATCCCACTTGGGGCGCGTTCGCGGCTGGGACGCCGAGGCGGATCTGGCCGTGGCGACGCGCACCGAGGCGGCCCCCAAAAGCAGGGCTCGGTGCTCCATCCCTTATCTGCCGTCTACCCATCGGCAGCATGCACGAGTCTGTGGCAAGAAGTGCGCAGTGTGTGGAGACCCATGCCGGGAAGCACCCTGCTTGCCTCCAGGGTGCCCTGGGTTCTCAGGTGTTGATGGTTTGGCTGTGGAGAGCGCGACGTTCCCACACCAAAAACCAATGGACGCCCTGGGGCCTCAGGCTTGAGTTTCTTATGGAAGGTTTCTTGTGGACTGGCTTCCACGGTATTTAAACCAGGTCGCCAACAAATACCACGACGAATCACGTCTCGGACAAGATGGGCCAGCACAGCACTCGCAGCACAAACGCGTCCTCGATGCAGTCAACCCGTATCACAAGGATGCGCGGTAAGGATGCAAGGGCATTGGATGCCCATGTGAACGTTGTTCCAACGAGGTTGGCCAGCGAAAGTCGCTACGGATGGGCCGAAGGGGCAAGGATGCAGGGGTACCTTTGAAAGGTTGCCCATCTGTATTCTGCGGGTGGACTGTACACCTCTTCCCTCAGACGCGCCAGCGTCCGGCGGAGGGCCAGGCACGCGCGAGAGGCGGCCGGGATGCGCACGCCGTGCCGAGGGGCCGTAGCCGCAGTCGCTGTTGCCCTCGTGTGGTCGCCGCCGTCGTCGCCGCCGTCATCGTTCTCTCTTCCTCTCCTGCTGCTCCTCCTCCTCCTCCTCGTCCTCCTCCCCCTCCTCCTCTTCCTCCTCCTCCTCCTCCTCCTCCTCCTCCTCCTTCTCCTCCTCCTCCTCCTCCTTCTCGTCCACGCCCAGAACTGCAGCGTGAAATCCCAGAATCGAGCACGCCAAAACCAAAAAGTAAACGGATTCGTCTGGCTCAGGCCAAGACTTAAACCCAGGGGGGAGCTTACCTGCAGCGAGGGCGCTCAGGACCCTCCTCCCCCAGGTACCAATCTGATCAGGTCGACGCGGTTGGCCGAGCTTCACAAACTTCCCCCTCGTGCCCGTCGCCCCGCACAGCTGACACCAGAAAACCCCCTGGCAAAACTCTACCTTATTGGAGAGGTCGAGGCCAGCGGGGACATGGGCACAAGGGGAGGCTAACCATTCACACACCTTGAGGTCAAGTGAGGGCCGAGTGAGACACCTCAGGCATTTGATGCCTTTAGTGTCGTGCCCGATCCTATGGGTCGTGGCCGCCTTAGCTTCCTCCACCCTCAAGGCCCGATTCTTCCCCCGAAGCTTAGCCTCGGCGGCGCGAGCGGCTTTGGAGCTGGGCCCACGCAGCTCTGGGGCACGAGACGCGACATGCAGTGCCACGGCAATTAAATGCTTCTGCACTCTCAGAGTCAACTCATCAACCACTGTCAGGCAATTGGCACTTATGAGCTCCACAATCAGCTGCCTTGTCGGCAGCACCACTGGCAAGCCACAACCCCAGGGGTGGTCCGTCCACTCTCTCTGGGGCCGGCCTCGTGTGGCTCTTAACCTGATGCGTGACAATGGAGCGGCCTTGGGCGGCATCCCAGAACCTCCTCCAAGCAGACACATTTACACTATGGGTGAAATTAAGTCCTTGCTTGAACCCCGAGATCGTCACAGCCGGGTCCACAGCAACCTCCGTGCTTCCCGTGGTGCACATAAGGGCTTGGATTATGGCCTCGAGCTCGGCGAGGGGCACCGACCGCTTAAACCCTGGGAGAGATCCACGCCCCAAACCTAACTGTCGGTCCGCCCCCCGAATTATGGAGAACCCCCACCCGCACCTTCAAAGCCTGGGCTCAGCCGAGTACGGCCCCCCCGACCCGTCCGCCCCAACCACCGCGTCCGCCTCCTCCAGATCGATCGGCCCCTGGCTGAGGCTGGGGGAGAAAACTGGCTCATACGAGGTGTCGACGAGCGTCGGCCCTGACGTCCACCTCAAAGGGGGCAACCCCCTCAACCAAAAACACGGGTGCTCTTCCTATTCCTGCTCGGCCTGGGGAAGCAAGTCAAGAGCCGCCCCCTCGATTTCCGAATTGCAGGGGCAACTCCACATCTGATGGAACAGAGTCTCCGACTCCGCCCCGCACCTCGGGCAAGAGGGAAGGCGACGAGGCGCGCCAGGAGCGGGCGAAGGAGGCTTGGCCTCCTCAAGCCCGATCTCAGGCCTGCTGCTGCAGCAGGTCATCGAGACCGAAAACGTCGTCCTCCTCGTCTACTCCTGCGGCCACGGGCCGCCCCTCCTCGGGGCGCGGGTCGGGGCCAGCCTGCTCCTCGGGCGCAGGGTCGGGCCGAGGGCCGCCGTCGCCGCCGCCGCCATTGCCGCCGTGGGGAGGAGGCAGAGGAGGATGGAGGCTCTCTTCCCCGAAGCGCCTGGCGGCTGGCCACAACCCCCCCGTGAGCACCATCTTCAATACGGCCGCCTCATCATGCTGCTGCCTTCGCCCCAATCGCTTCAAGTGGCGATAGGCAACCGTGAAATCAGCACTGCGCTCCAAACCCCGACCGTGGTAGTGATGGGCCGCTTTAGCCCGCGCCTGGCCTTCAAGGGAGCCTCGGAGGTCAAAATCAATGAGCCCCTCAGGATCACAGGCCCCCAAATCAAAGGTGGCGCCGTCGAATCTGTCAGTCCAAAGCCAAGGCCCAGGGGCATCCCAATTTATGTCCTGTAGGCAAGCGATCGCAGCCGTGAGGGGCCCCCGAACGTGGCCCCACCTTCTCTTTACATTGAGCAATTGATTCCAAGCCTTTCCCCACGCAAGCTGGACAGGTCGCTCGCTAGAGCGCAGCGCACAAGGCAGGAGCTCGTACCACGACCTAAAAACTTTCAGGCGTCCGAATAACAATGGGTCGTGATCAGCTCCCATCGTTCAATAGAGCGCCGTGGTCGAGCAGCCTCCCTCAAAACGGGCACCCGACAGCGCAGCCACCTGCGCTCGGATTCGCAGCGTCGGCGGGGCAAGGCCGATGCTTTCCAGCCCCCACGTCGCCTGCGGCAAAAACCCCGCGCGACCAAGCACTCTCGCCTTAGGCGCCACCTTGACCACCTGAGCGATCATCTTGGCGCGGCTGGCGGAGGCACTCAGCCGCTTCTTCTGAGTGGCATCACAACGACGGGTGGCAGTAGCATCCACTCCCAAATCTTTCGCTACCTGATTGGCTTGTACATTCAGGCCATGCTTAGCAAGTGCTGACTGAATTTCCGTGGCAAGATGTTTCGGGCAACTCACGAGGACCGACTTGCTGGAAACCTCGAGGCCCCCGTTGCTGCACAACTTCCACAGTTTCCTAGCGACAATCACAAGACTTCGAGACCACCTCCCGAGAGTGCCCCACCACCCGCTGAGAACAGTCGTCCGCCCAAGTGTCAAGTTGGAGGGGTCTGAACGAGTCGTGCAAGTCTTGCAACATCTCAAACAAACCTACTCTGGCTCCATCTACAGACTGGTTGCACCCTGCTAAAATGCCTCGCCACGGGATTATAACCTCGCTGATGCTATTCTCAGCGCGAACTCTCCTCGGAGCGAAGCGAATGGACATCCCAAGGTAAAGCTCAAACATCGGATGCCCCGTGGCTTTCGCAAGCCTGAGGATTTCAAAACACTGGAGATGATCGTAAAGCTTCTCGAGGTCCCACAGGATCTCCGCCCAGGAAAACCCTTGGATGGTGGAAACCTCGAGCTGAAGCTGGCGAGCGATCGCCGCTCTAAGGGCCGAACTACCTCTGACCGCCTTGTACCAGAAGCGAGCCCCCCCCTCTCCAGCCGCCCAGCGCGACACCCCATCCCTCCTCATCACGGACCAACAGCGGTAGAGGCCCTGAGTTAGCGTGATGGGCCGATCGGTCACGTCCGAATTGTGCTGCAGCTGGACAACATTATCTCTAACCTGCCTGGGCCAGGTCAAGGATTCTTCGACATGGTGAAGGAGCATCAGCAATTCCTGCCGACCCTCCAAGGGAAGCTGTGCCCACAGCTTAGGATTCTGGCCATCCAAGCCCATCCCAATAACGCTCCGGAATTTCGACAGCGCTGGCTCCAGATCAGCCGTTGCGAGCGGCTGGAGCTCGTCGCGAGCTTCTGCCGCACATCTCCGAAACTCGGGCCACCAGTCCCGGTCCTGAGGGGGCCCCTGGTTCCCAAAGCTCGGACGCCAAAGCGCCTCCCACACAGCCGCCTTGGAGGCGATCACACGACGGGGATCGACCAACAACTCCCTCTCAGGACCACGTTCGGGGGCAAGGGCAGGCCCGGGCTTCCCCCGCGTCTTGGCCCACCTGTGGGCCGCCCCCGCCCCCTTCTTCAAACCTTCAAGGACCCATTCTTTAGAACCCCTGGAAGATTCCCCCCCATGGTGACGCTCGATCCTAAGAACCAGCCTACGGCACTCACCACACAGTTTCTGGACCTTGGCGTGGTCCTCCTTCCCCAGGAAGGGAAAGCTCAAAACTTTGTCCAAAAACTTGGATTCGGCATCACCTGGTGGAATCCTGGCATCTACTCGCTTGTCTCTGTAGACTATCCCATCCTCGCCTTCCAAGGTGAATGGCGCGATCCTTCTTGAGCATCCCCGAAATCTCATCAATCAGGCGCCCCTCAAGGGCCCCCCACTTGGCAGCCCCCGAGGACTTGGCCATCCACCCCCGAGGCTTAGGGGTGACAACCAGCATCTCCTGAGTCTCGAACATGAAGCCCCGCTTGGCCACCGAGAAGGTCCGCGTGCCCTGGCCCGCCTCCCTCTCCAGCAGCAGGTGCTCTGCCGTGAGCGCAAACCTCATGTAACTCTCGCTGGCCCGCTTCTCCCCCCCCCCCCCCCCCCGGCATCTGGAGCTCCTCGTGCTGCGCGCCGTCGACGACCAGGTCTGCGGCCTCTGCGCCGTGCGCGTCCCACGGCCGATCTGGACCCATCATGATCGGCGTGGGCGGGAGCGGCGCCTTGGCGATCCTCTGCTTAAGCACCGCCCCCTCCTTCAACAACCTGCCCCTGATGCCGGCGCGCGGGGCCGCCCACGGAGAAGTGTTATCCCAGGAAAGCTCAACAGCGTGTCTGAGAGAGGCCGACGCCAACATATAGTCAATCAATATCTCGCCACTGGGGTGTTCACCAGCTGAAAACCACTCACCTTGCACGTAAAGGTCGAAGAACGCGGGCCCAATCTCATCAAACGCCATGTTCCAGTCGGCCATGATGATGAACGGCTGCCCACGCAAACGCAGGTAGCCGCCGATCTCAGCGAGCATGCTTAGATTTGCCCCCCGCCCCCCCCCCCCCCCCTGCCCGACGCCCACAGCGAAGTGCGCCGCCGCGAAAGCCACGTCGACTCCATTGAAGCGCACCCACTGGACCGCCCACTGTCTGGGCAGCGCTGGCACCTGCTCGGGGAAGAATAACTTCTGCTCGTCCGTGGGCACAACCGTGTGAAGATGCGAGCGCGAAACAACACCGACTCCACCGTGCCCTTGACGACCTCCATTGATCGTCCTCTGAGCCCGCGCCAGCGAGCCCTTCCACCCCTGCTTCGCAAGCTTCTTGCTGGTCTCCGTGAGCTTAGGCCCCATCAGGTGGCGCTCGACGATGCCCACGAGCTGCGGAGCCCAAGCTGTCATCAGCAGGGGAAGTGTGAATCTCAGTCCAAGCAGCGAACTGGTCCTTGGCCATGTCACGGAAGCTAATGCTATTAGCGAAGTAGAAGTTGAAACTTCCTGCACCGCTGCGGTTCTGGGCCAAAAACGCGGGGCATCCTAAATCACAGCGCTGCCTTCCGCTTGTCTCAGAACCTGAAGCCGCCATCTGCGAGGAACGCGCTTCTGGCCCCAAGAGAACTCCCTGCGTGCCCTCTGCCCCTCTCGCAGGGAGGGGTGAGTATGGCAGCTGGGGGGATGAGGAACTGGACCCCAAGCACGGTGCCGAGCTCCCTGGAGTAGCCATCTGCGCCGTACACCACGTAGGTCGACCTGGCCCTGGCACCTCCACCCACTTCTCCTTCCAACTACCGACGGAATACACATCGAACAAGATATCCTCTCCTGAGCCCACCTGGCCATCGAAGATGTTGTTCGGCGGAAGTAGGCCCACCTGGCCCTGGCTTCCATCATCCGCGTCAAACCACTCCGCGGAATCGCCTGCAGTGGGGTCCTGATGACCACGCACCACAGAAAACCACTGGTCGGTACTGCTACCCCACACGCGCGCGCTTGAACCCCATTGCCCTGAGCTGCTCGCCAAGGTTCCTCTTCTCTCCTTTGCAGCTCACCCACAAGGCGTCGAGGTCAGCGGATTCGAAGGGATCGGACGCAAGCATGGCCGAGACCTCGGCGTCACTCGCGAACTCATCCTGGCAGTCGAAGAAGATGTCATCAGGACTCGTCGAGGCCAAGTTGCGCTTCGCCTGCGCGATATCCACGCCCAACTTCGTGATGATCTCATTCTGCTTGGCGATCTCGGCACTGGCTGCTTCAATCGCCTTCTCTTGCTCTGCCCTGCGCTGCTGAGCCTGGGATTTCTTCTTCTCCAGCTCCGACAACACATGGCCCGCGTTCGTGTGCTGCGTGAGCTGTGGCTTGAGCCCCTGCAGCTGCTTCCTCGCCTCCTGGACCTTGGACGTGAGGCTCTCGATGAGCGACTTGTCCTTTTCCGCGTCCAAGTCCTTAATCGTACCCGTGAGCTTCTCAATCCGCTCGCGATGCTGGTCGGCCTCCAGATCCTTCTCCGACTTGCCACCCGCATCCTGGCCCTGCCCTTGCTGGCGAGGCCCTTAGCCACCTGCTGTGGCCAACTTGTCGAGCTTGGAAATGAGAGACGCGATCTGCTTAGCTTGGGCCTCAAACTTGGCGGCCCAGGGTCCCGACGAAGGAGCTCCACCGTTGCCCCCTTTACCCCCTGCGGCCTTGTCTGCCGCCTTTGCCTTGTCCACAGTCGATCTCGGCGCCGAGGCTCCACATGCACATTTGCTTGCGAAGCCCAACTAGCCGACCTGCCACATTGCCCACATCCCCAGTGCGGGGTTTTCGGCCCCTTGAGGACTGTGCGGTCATCTGCGCCCATGAGCAAAATGCCACTCAAGTCTCCCTGCTCCCTCGGGAGCGACGTGAAAAGGGGTGCTCCAGCAGGAGCTCACACAGAGAAAGCTGAAAGCTGGCCGAGGAGCCAGGCCTCGGAAGGGGCTGCCCTTCCCCTCGACCTCGAGCCTCGGGAGTCGGGACCCACGGGAGGTAAGCTCCGTGAGACTTGAGCCAAAATGGCTACGGCCCTCCTCCTCCTCTTCCTCCTCCTCCTCCTCCTCCTCCTCCTCCCCCTCCTCCTCCTCCTCCTCCTCCTCCTCCCCTCTTCCTCCTCCTCCTCCTCCTCCTCCTCCTCCTCCTCCTCTTTCTCCTCCTCTTTCTCCTCCTCTTTCTCCTCCTCCTCCTCCTCCTTTTCCTTCCCCTCCTCCTCCTCCCCTCTTTCTCTACTCGAGCACATGCGGCTCGAGGGTCGTCCGTAGCAGTTTGGCCACCCGCCGGCTCTCGTCGTCGCACCTGTCGCTTCCACGCAGCGCTAGAGGGGCACCTCGCCGCCGGCACTCGTTCGATGCTCTCGGTGGCGAAAGCAAGCAATCTGCAGACAGCACGTGTGGCTCAAGACATTTGTCTCAAATTGTTTGTGTTCAGCGTAGCGTTCCGTGCACAATACTAGGGGTCGATCCCTGCGCTACGGAAAAAGCGTGGAAAAAGGATTCAGAGAAAGCACTTGCTTCATATTGAACGGTTTTCCATGCTGCAGGTTGGGCGCGCTCTGCCCTCCCTGACGGTCAAAATGCGAGCGGCTTTCTTCCCGGTCGCATGCCGCAGGGGATCAGTGGCCGCATTCTTCAAACCGATATGGGCTCGCTCTCTCGTCCTTCAGGTGGAATGCCATTCTCGATAGCCTTGAACCGTGCGTACTCATCTACAGCATTTCTCTTGTTTATATGTGTATTTGCCAAGATCCGTTTCCACATCATCGTGCAGAGTGTCGCGATGGTCATCATTCATGTGCCTCGTTGATTATTGCGCAAAGTCTGGGTGGTCATTTCGAGGCAGTCTTTTTCTTTTACACTTCAATGCGTTGCACTTGCACTTCAATGAATGCAGGGCCTGTTGGGGAGGAGCATGGTCTGGTAGCTGGCTGTCAGTATGTGTGATTCGTCACTTCTGGCATGCGGTCCTCCTGAAATAGGCTGAACTCAACTGATTCAGTGCCGTTTGTGGGGAGGGGCATGCTTTGGTGAGCTGTGGCTCGTCATGTTCTGTTTCACGAGGTGTTCGCGCATATTGCCCGTGCCGTTTGAAAATTCTGGGGTTACATCCCTTCGTTGGCCGAATCGGCTGGCACTTTGTTTCGGCATCCTGTGCAGCACTGGCGGTGGTGTGGCATGACGGCATTTTGCGTTTCGTCCGCCTGCGGGAACTCACAGGCGCTCGAGTTCCCGCAGTTGTCCTCACGGGTCGTCGTGCCTTTTTCCCCAATCAGTGCTTGCACTGAAGGGGTCCTAGCGGAAATTGCAAGATCTGGCAAAAGTTTCCCGCCGAATTTGGTTGCAGGCTGGGTTCCCGGGTTCCCGGGTTCCTGGTTTTTGGTTCCGGGCCGGTTTCGGTGGGTTCCGGGTTCCCGGGCTCCCGGGTTCCCGGTCGATCTCCTCAGCGAAAGCCATCCACGGAATGGGGCTTCTCTCTGGTGTAATCTACGGCAGGTTCGTGTCGTGCCGACCCCAGCGTTGGTTTTTGACACCGCAGGGATCGTTCAACCTTGAACGATCGGCCGCTGCCGCAACGTCCGATCGTTCAACATCGATCGATTCTGGGTCGCCGGCGGCGTTCAACCTTGAACATCCGCGCTGGGGTCGCCGCTGGTCGACACGACGCAAACCTACCGTATGCCCCTCCGTCCTCGCCCTCCGACGCCGCCGCCGCTGCCGTCGCCACGCCGCGTGCTGCCGTCGCCCGCCGCGGATCGGGGGGCAACTCCCGGGTGGTCTCTGCTCGGGTCGGGCGAAAGGGGGGGGGGGGATAGCAAAGGGGGGGGGGGAGAACCAGCTCACGTAGCTGATTTTCCCGGCGCCTCCCGGCGCCGGAGGCGACTGTGTATCGAGGAATGGGCCCCTCGGTGGGGCCGAAACTAGCTGCATGCAGCAGATTTCGTAACCCCCCTTTCCCAATCCCCCCCTTTCGTCCGGCCCGATCTTCCCGGGAGGAGGTGGGGGCCGGCCGGGCCCGAGCGAAGGGCCGTCGGGCCGCCCCAGGCTGGATATTCGGTGGCGGCCACGAAGAGGGGGGGGGCGCAAAAATCATGGCCGGCGGCGTGTGCGGGACGCAAGGGAAAAAGAAGAGGCGCCATGAAAGCTGAGGAAATATCCTGGCCCACGCCATGATATCCCCCCCCCCTAGTCATCACCCCCCTCTTTGCCGCCACCGATGGATTGGCCAAGATCAGGCGGAGCCGGGACCTGGACAACATCGGACCAGGGCAGATCGGCGATCTCGGAGGCCCAGCAGGATGTGTCGGGCGCCGCGGTCGATCCAGAGCGCTCCGGGACTCTCCGGGAGCGCGCCAGAACGCGCTGGAAGATCCTGGCGCCGCCCGGCAAAGTCAAGATGGATCAGGCCAGATCGAGCAGGATCTGGCCGGGTGGGGATGGCCTCCGACCACGGATGCACCCGCGCCGATGCAGGATTCGGCCTAAGTCGACGGTGGACAAAGCTCCCTCTAGTAAACCTCCCTGTAGTGAAAACGGCCTGGGACCGAAACCGACGGACCTGGACCCGCAAAAATGACGGTCGCGACGCCCCCTCGCGAACCGAAAACGGCCAATTCCTTAATCGACGTGTCAGGGTAGAAGGTCTGTCCATCCCCGACTACGAGGAGTGGCAGCCTGGCCGGGGGGGGGTCCTCGAAGGACTCGCCACCGAGCATCCCCTGCAGCGCCTGGGGCCGGCGGGTCGCGCTGCCGCACCCGTCGCTGCCTCCGCTCTGGATAGGAGGCTCGAGGAGTCTCGACGACGACGGCACTGGGCTCGGGTCGGGCACATCCTCCTACGGGCGGACTTTGGAACAAAAGACAGGATTGTCAGAAAAGACGCGAAAATAGCCCAAAGGGCACGAAACATCGTCCCCCGACTATTCTGTTGTATTCTTGCAGTTCCCTCCTGCAGTGGGGCATGCCCGACTTAACGCTGGGCAAGAGCGGGGCCAGAGCCAACTGCACTTTTCATCCCGAAGGGCGCCGCTGCGTGGCGGGCCCCTCCGGGACACTCCTTGCTCGCCCTCCTGCAGTGCAGGTCGACCCGTATCCTGAGGATGCAAGGCTTTTTGGGAGGCCCATGTTCGCGCTTTTCGAACTGAGGTTGGCCAGCGAAGGTCGCTGAGAGTGGGCCGAACGGGGCAGGGATGCAGGGGCAGCCTTGAGGAAGTCGCTCATCCTGACGATACGGGCTGACGGCACGAACGTGCGAAGCGAGAGACGAGGTCGTCGTCGTCTCAGATGTTTCTTGAGGGTCTCTGGGGGCCCTCGTCGCCACGTCAAGACGCGGCTCGAAAGACTGCCCAGGATGGACCCCAGGCGGAGAACGGAGGCTCGGGGTCGTCGGCGATCCCTCCTGCGAGCTCGCAGGGACGAGGCCCTGCCCCCACAACCCAGTCCCTTTGCAGCGGGGGCCGAACAACGCGGAATCTTCCACAAGAAACCCAACCCTGAGACCCCAGAACCTCCATTGATGTTTGGTGTGGGCACGTCACGCCTTCCGTCGCAGAACCATCGAGATCCAAGAAACCCAGGGCACCCTGGAAGCAAGCAAGGTGTTTCTTGGCATGGGTCTCCACTGCACGAGCTGCTGGGACACGCCGGCCCCCTCGCAGGGCCACCAGGCTGCGCGGCTCTGAGGCTTCCCGCGCCTATGCGCGGATTCCGGTTTCCAGTTTCCAATGTTGCAGTTTTACATTGTGCGCGTTCTCTTATTCGGCGTCTCGACATCGGGAGGAAAAGGGGGGGAGGGGGAGGGTCTGGCTTCGGACCTCTGCTTAGTGCGACTGTTTGCAGCAGTGCGTCCTGTGGGGGAGACTCCACCTGCTTGAAACAGGCGCCCAAAAAACAGCGAAGATCTACTCCAGGGAGGGGCAAGGGGGGTGCGAGGGCCCGCACCGATCGGCAAAACAATGAATAACAAAAACGATCCCATTCTGTTCCCTACTGTAAATTAATGCTGTCCGCGCGAGGGGGAATGATCGAAAACCACTTTGGCCACCACGCCCGCGTCGCGTTGCCTGAGTTGCTGATGGGCTTGGGACATATTAAAGATACATGAGATTCGCGCCCCCGAGGCGATCATCACTGTCACGTTGCACCAGGCTCGCGTTCCCCAGGCCGGAATCCCGTGTGAAATGCACGGACTTCGCCTTGCTTGAGCAGGGACCGACCGTCCCGGCATTCCTATAGGCCTACCACGAAATTGTCTTAGAATCCCAAAAAGCTCGAATAACAAAAACAATGTTCCTGGATCGTAACAACGATGTGTTAAAACAAGACAGCCCCAGCCAGAAATGCGATTCGTGGACCAACATAATAACATAAGGTTCGTAGAACATTCTTTGGTGGGCCTATAGGCGAGCCAGGACGCTTCGCCACTGCTCGCCTTACCGAAACCTGAGTCCTTCGTGCAAAACACCCGGCTCGCGATGCAGTGGCCAGCAGCCCTCCAAAACTGCGCCATGATATTCGCGCTCCCGAGACCGGGCCCCCTTGTAGATGTCGTCGGATCTGTGCTTCAGGGCCATGACTCTTGATCGCTTACGCCAGATTCGCGCCCCCGAAGCTAGATGATACCTTGAACATTAACTACCCTTGGGTCAGGCGTGTCCCCCCACTATTTTTGAATACGTACTCCTGTAGAGGGACACGCCTGACTTAACATTACCCCCGACTCGCACTCCCGAAGCCAGGGTGCGAAGCGTCCTTGCTCGCCTCTAGGAAACCAGAAGGACTGGAGTCGCGCCCCCGAAACCATAAGGACTTGCGACCTGCCCCAGGCTCGCGCCCCCGAGGCGGCGCTCCCAGGAAAGTGCACCAGACTCGCGCCCCCCGAGGCCAGGCGCCCCCTCGCAAATGCCGCCGCGAGCACCAGCCATCCTCGCAGGAGGTTCCGATGCTGCTTGCTGCTGACGCCCAAGAATCCCAACATAGCCCTGGTGTGTCTAGTTCTGGCAGAAGTGGGACCGGCGGCAGAGGGGACATCCCTTGCAGATGAAGTGCGTAGATGGAGCGTCCCAAGAAGGTCCAAGAGAGCCCCACGACGGCCCTGGAGAGCATGCAGACGGCTCCAGTTCGTTCCAAGACGCTCCAGATGGCCTCCAGACGTCCCAAGACGCCCCTGAGACGCCCCAAGAGGCCTCCAAGATGCGTCCCAAAAAGGTCCCCCAGACGCAACAATTGCCCCATTCCCTCCGTAAAACGGACATTTGTCACAATTTCACTTTTTAGGCTTTCCGACGCTCCAAGACGGCCCAAGAGGCCTCCAAGACCGCCCCAAGACAGCCCAAGAAGCCTCCAAGAGGGCCTCAAGACAGCCCAAGAGAGCCCCAAGACGGCCCAAGAGGCGCCCAAGAAGAGCCCAAGAGGGGGCCCGGAGGGGGGCCACGAACGGAAAGCTCGAGCCTTCCGCTCCAAGGACCGCCAGGAGGCCCCAAGAGGCCCCCAGGAGGCCTCAAGGAGCTCCCAGGAAACCCCCCAAGAGGCCCCAGGAGACCCCCAAGAGACCCTCAGAGGGGGTCAAGAGCCCTACAAAGATAGCCCCAACAAGCACAAATCACCCCGTTCCCTTGAGGAAGTGTACACTTGTAGCATATCAGACTTGTGGCCCTCAGAGCGTCCACGACGCCCTAGAGGCCCCCGCGGTCACCCCAAGATGGCCCCAAAAGCCCCGCAGAGAGCCCAAATACAGCCCACGGGCACCCCGAGACGACCCAAGAGAAGCCCAATACGGCCGAAGAGTGCCGCAAGAGAGCCCCTAGAGGCGGAAATCGAAAGGACACTTCGAGCTTGCCGCCACAACGAGACCTCCGACCCCGCCAGCAGGCTCCCAAGAAACATTCGATGGGCCCCAAGAAGCCCCCAATAAGTACAAAAGAGGCCCAAAAGAAGCCCCAAGAGGCCCCCTAAGGGCCCCTAAGAGGAGCCGAAGAGGCTTCAAAACTGCCTCCAAAAGGCTCCCGAGGCGCTGCGTCAAACTCCCGGGGAGCGGCCGGTGATGCCCCGCTGGCGTGCTCGATGAAGTTCGTAGATGGAGCCAGACGGTCAAAGTAGGTCGGGCCTGCGTCCGCCCACGCAATCGGCGATTCCGAAAAGAACAGTCGACTAGTTGATGAAATCAATATGTTCCAGAGTCCACAACCCTGCCGTCAACAGGGTCCACTTCGCCCCAAACACTTGCAACTGTCCAAAAAACGAACTGACCACAAACTTTCCGGAATTATCGGGTTTCTCCCGGGTGTGTCGCATCAAGCCCCCTGAAGCTCAAGCCAACCCTAAAAGGACCCCAAGAACACCCAGACGTCTGTTAGCGGGGGAAGAACGGTACACAATAAACTTGTCCGTCGCCGGGGGCGCTGCCCCAAGGCGGCGGGAAAATGTATACCTTGACTTGCCACCGAAAAGGTATAAACTTTCCAACCGCCCTGGGACAGGCGCCCCCGACAACGACAATTATCATTTTCTATCGTTCTTCGCCCGTCAAGTCTAGCAAGAAATGCCTAGCAGAGGAGGCCGTCGGGGTACAGGAGGCCCGCAACAGCCTCCGAGCGAGGCGCCAAAACGCTCCAAGTGAAGCCAAGGCAACCAGAACTGTCAACCAGACGCGTGTGTGTATATAGCTGCGATAAGATTGTAGACCCCCCCAACACTTGGAATCCAATGATTTGTTCGACGCCTTATTGGACTAGGGCCCCACCAATACTGGAAAATAGCTACTCATCCGCTGCACCCGCCGCAAAATAACGCCGACGACGACGAGTAGTTGGCGACCACGACTACTATCTCGACAATAACTACGCTTACGAGTACGACCCGGACTGCGACGGGATGAAGGAAGAGATTGTGACGCCCTTGGCGGATCATGTGTCGATATGTATTGCAATGGGTCGTCTTGCAAATGTGTTCACAATATTCCTCTGTCGTGCAAAGACGCCCAAAATGAACGATTCCATGGAAGATCAAAGCCCTCAGCACTACCCGGCCCGCCCGACATTAGAGGGAAACGTATCTCCGCCGCGACGACGACGACGACGACTACGGTAACGACCGCGAGGAGGAGCAGGGGGACGAGGGAGAAAAGGAGGAGGAGGAGGAGGAGGAGGAAGAGGAGGAAGAGGAAGAGGGGCGTGCCTTTTTCCCCGTCGAAAACATCAGGGGGGAACGAAACACCTCCCTGGGTTATAACAGCGACTACAATCACGACTACAACCATTAGAACTGATTTCAAGTGAGCTCCTCATGAGAAGATGCTCACGAAGCCTTTCGCGTGTAGGGTCGCCCAAATTGGATTATCCCCTGGGAGAGAACAAAAACAAACATTACCCAGCCCGCCTAACAGTAGAGGGACACATCTCCGCCGCGACGACGACGACGCCGACGCCGACGACTACGGGGACGACCGCGAGGAGGGGGACGAGGAGGAGCAGGAGAAGCAGAAGGAGGCAAGGGAAGGGCAGGTAGGTCGGGCTGCGGAGGCGCGGCTTTGTCCCGAGGGCAGAGCGCGCCGTGACGCCCGCCGCGGCCGCGCTCCCGCACGCCTGCTGAGGCCAGCAGGCGCGCCCCCTCTCAGAGGACGAGGGGGGCGGAGACGCTGAACACGATGTCCAGCGAGAGGTCGCACTCGTAGACCTTCAGGTCGGAGTGGGCCCGCTGCAGCGTGCTCAAGAACGCGTGCTCGTACTTGACGCTGCGCCCTCTGATGTCATCACCATCAGTGCCACTGCGAATGGGCCGCAGTGTCTAGGACGACCATCTCCTCGCACTCGAAATCGCACTGCTCGAAGATGTCGTTCTCGTCGTCAAGGTTGGCGCGAGCGCGCTCGATCCGCACCTCAGGCCTTAGTCCTCGCCTGGCAGGGGAAATGCACTGCGCCGCCTCGTCGATGATGTCAGGCCTAAACCCATCGCCTGGCTGGGGAATGGAGCTGCGCCACCTCGTCGGCTATGACGACGGGCTTGACCCTCGCCTGGCCGGGGTGACGCGCTGCGGTCGCCCGGTTGCACCTAGCTCGGGGGCAAGGGGGCGGGGCGCTTCAGAAGCTGCCCCCCTCGTTGCTCAGGACAGCGCGCCGCCCCTCGCGCTATCCACGCGCCTCCCCGCCAACGTCCGATCCTTTGTCGCCTCGAGCCGCGCCCGCTCGATCTGCACGTCGGCGCCCTGGCTCGAAGTGCGGCGAGGCGATCGCCGCGGGGCTCGAAGGGCACCACGCGGCGGTTCCCTGATCCACTGCGATCTGACCTGACGGGCCCCCCGCGGAGCCAGGCCCGCCGTCGCCCTGCGCCGTCGGATCTTTCGCGCCACGCCCGACGTGCTCTTCATCGTGTCGGTCTGCGCCTTAGCCCCCTGATCGGATGAACCATGAACGCCGCCAGCCCTGCCCAGAATGCCGCGCCATCTCGCTCTGCATGATCGGCCTAACCCCTCGCCGTGCCGCGGAATTAAACTGCGCCGCCTCGTCGGTGTCGATGTCAGGCCCAACCCCTCGCCTGGCCGGGGCGACTCTCGCCGCTCCTAGTGGTGCGGTCGCCTGGTTGCCCCTGGCTCGGGAGCACGGTGTTGCGGTGCTCGCGGAGCTGCCCCCCTCCTGACCCAATCCAGTGCGCCGCTCCTCCTGTAATCCACTGGCCTCCCCGCCATCGCCCGACGCTGCGTCATCTCGAGCTGCGCCTGCGCGATCTGCATGTCGGCGCCCTGGCGAAACCTGCGGCGACGCTACCGCCGCGGCGCTCGAGGATCACCCCGCGACGGGTTCCTGATCCAATGCGTTCTGACCTGACGGGCCCCCCGCGGAGCCAGACCCGCCAATATACTGCGCCGTGATGTCCTCCAAGTCAGGCCCAACCCCTCGCCTGGCTGGGGGGATGTGCTGCACCCTCTCGATCTGCTCGTCAAGCCGACCCCCATCACCTGGCTGGGGCCGTCGGTGTCGGGAGTTCCCGCTGTCCGCTCCGCTTGCCCGTGGCCCTCCTCCTCGGGGGTCGCGTTGACGGGGTCTCTGCACTAGTTTCACTTGTCAACAATGCCACTCCCATCCACTTAAAGTTGCACCGCCTTGCTGAGGCTCGTTCTGCATTCTGATCAACAGCTGGATCTGGTCTGCGAAGGGAGGGGGTCGAAGTCAATCTGCAGCTGCGTCCCCGAGCAGCCGTCTGAACATAGCGCGCGCCCGCGAGCTCACTCCAGTGTTCGCGTTCAAGTTGCTGTCGCACTTCTCTTGGTACTTCCGATACGCCACGCAGAAATGCATCGCGTCGACCATGTGATTGTCGCCACGCGCTGCTGCATGGGTCTGCGGTGATGCCGCCAATGGCCCTTCCTTGGGGCCGGGTGAGCAATGACCGACGAAGTTGCTCGTTGTTGCCTTATCTGAGCATCGTTCCAAGGAAAGCTTCGCACCGTTCTTGCCACTGCACTCCATCTTCAGCCCTGAACGCACGGTCATCAAACAAGATCGCCGCCCAGTGTCGTAGAGCAGCCCTCATGTCATCGAAATCGTGTCGCGTTTGATATCGCTCTAGTCCTCCTGGTGGTAGCCCCATCGCACCTGGTGCCTTTACCGTTGTGGCGTTGGCCATGATGCCACTGTTGCCGAGCATGGTGTTGGCGTCCTCTTTTCCCTGCTTCGCTGCCTGCTCCTCAGCGCGCATTCGTTCCTGTAGCATGGCCATTCGCTGCTCGAACTCATACTGGCCACCAGGTGCTGGCCGAGCAACCTTGGTGACCACCCTCTCAGGCCGTAGTCCGCGATGCTCTCTCCGGCTCGAAAGGGCAGACTTGCATCTATCTGCCGTGCCAACCGCTTCTGGGGCCAATGCCTTTGCGCAGGTCCGCGAGGACTCCCAGTCCTTTACTGTCGGCCAGGTGCACTGCTCGCGCAGCTTTAACTTTTGTCGCTGTTGCGCCCACGCCCCGCACTTGACGCATGCGAATACCGTCGCCTTGCACGTCATGTCGCTGAGCTCGCCAGTCTGGTTGACCGCAATAAGCCGGTGCCCCAATGGGTCGTTCATGTGCTTCGAGGAAGGTGGGCGTTCCAGCACATCCATTGAGCTCTTGAAACTGTCGGCCCAAGCCTGTGTCCTGCCAGTCATGCCAGTTGTCCTTTCTTATGTCCTACTTGCTTGTAGCCGCTGGATGCTCGCTGCCAACGTTCTTCCTCTGCGTCGTACAAGGGGAGCACGTGCGGAATTAGCCTGGAGAGCCCTTGGCCGAACTCCTGATGGTCATCCAACTTCGCTTGAAACTCTTCGGTGATGGCGGGGTGCCGTCGCGCTCCTAGCTCAGCAAAACGGTCAGCCACAACTTTGCCTTCAGTGATCCTCTTTGTCGCCACATCTCGGTTGCGGAACTCTTCACCTGAACGGTGTCCTTCGATGTGCTTCACATCCTGGATGAACTTGGGCCCTGGTAGGCTATGCGCGAACCCAAAGACTCCTCCACATCTCTGGGTGAGCTGCACCTTCTCCTGTGCCCTGCCGTCTGCTGCAAGAGGTTGGTCGTACCCTTGAGGTCGGAGTACAGCGTAGCTGTTCTATCTGCCACTTGGCAGGAGAACGCAAGCGATAAGTACTCCGCCATCGCCGGTGTTTGGGGCAGGCTCGCAGGCACTGCTGCATACATAATGCGTAGATGTCGGTCACCATCAGGATCCAAAAGTACAGTCGCCCATCCTGCCCTCTGTAGCTCCAGCAGCACTGGTTTGGAACACCAGTCGTCGATCGCGAACTCGATCTGCTGAGTGGTGGGGGGCACCGCGTACTGGACCATTGCCTCAACCTCCTGCTCCACGTCATTGCCATTGATGTCGACGACGCGTGCTTGAGGAGGGGGGAGGAGGAACAGGAGGAGGAGGGGCGAAATTCATGCCCCGCCGAGAAAAACAGTCGAGGAGGGGATCAAAACTCAAGACCTCTCGCGGCTTTATCTCTAGATACAAACAAAGAGGAGGGGGCCGAACAATCATTCACTGTGCCTGGGTGCGTGGCTGAAGTGGGGTTCCGCGGTGCGGACTGTTGTTGCCTCGTTGCGTTGCCCCGCTGTTGCGTTGTTGTCGTCGTCCCGCACGCGACCCGCCCCGGTACACACCCCAGAACCCAACCCACGACCCATCCGCGACCCACCACGCGACCCGCCCGCGACCCATCCCGCGACCCACCCGCGACCCAATACAAGGCTGGATTGGCGCTTTTCGCCATGAGCCGTGGTCCTTCAACTTCGGCCTGTGGGCAGAATGATAACGAGACCAATGAGCTAACACACTGATAACTACTGGTGACCGTTTTCGTCGTCGTCGTCGCTGAACCATGTTCTTCCCTTTCCCCATCGGAATGAGGGGGCCGAACAATGATTCTCTGTACCTGGGTGCGTGGCTGAGGTGGGGTTCCGCGGTGCGGAATGTTGTCGCATTGAGGCGTTGCCTCTATGTTGCGTTGTTGTCGTCGTCTCGCCCGCGACCCACCCCTCGACCCCCAGAGCGCTCCCAAGGCTGGGCAGTCAGCCGAATTGCCAAAAACAGCGCTCTCAAGGCGCTCCCAGGATCTCCACGATTCATCCGCGACCCACCCCGCGACCCACCCACAACACACCCCGCGATCTATCCCGCGACCCGCCCCACGACCCACCCCACGACCCGAGAACGGGGGATTCTCAAGTGGCGGTATGGAGGCCGACGCGCGCGACGATTTACTCCCGAGGGGCGCGAGAGTGAGCGAGGGAGAAGGAGGGAGTGAGAGATAGGGAGGAGGCGGTGGAGAGATAGAGAGAAAGAGAGAGAGAGAGAGGTATGCGGGAGAGAGAGAGAGAGAGAGAGAGAGAAAAACAAAACAAAAAAAAGGAGAAGCGAGGGAGAAACAGGCGAGAAAGGTAGCCCCTCCACTCTCTCCTCCCCCTCCCCTCTCTCCTCCCCCCCACCCACTCCCACCCCCCACCCCCCCACCCCCCGAGCAGCACGCGGTGGCCCTTGGGGGGGGGGCAACAAAAACAAAAAAAATCGGCACAGGGGGGGGGTAAGACATATTGTTTTTTTGTTGTTTTCTTTCTGCCCCCCCCCCAGGGCCACCCCCCACCCCCGCACCAAATTCCTCTTGTGGACGGTTTCAATTGGATTCCCTCTGCAGAGGATTTCAGTAGGAATCACTGTCGAGGGAATTTTAATAGCAACCCATCTTGTTGGATTTCAATAGGGATCCTTATGTGGCGGATTTCAATGGAAATCCGCCTGAAGATTTCAATGGAAGTCCTTATGGGGAAGATTTCAATCGGAAACCTTCTGCGGAGGATTCCAATCGGAAACGTTCTGCGGGCTGTTCCAAAAGAATCCTCGCGGAGGATGCTGTATGAATCTTGCTGTGGATGGTTCCAACGGGAACCCTTCTTGCGTAGGATTTCAATACGAATCCTTATGTGGCGGATGTGAAGAGAAATCCTTGTATGGAAGGTGTCGGTGTTGACTGCTTGTATAATTGCAATATGAACGCAACACCAAGACAATGCCAATGCACTGATAGTGCTGTGCCAGCGCTTTACCAGTGCCAGGCCCATCGCAACACCAAGGGGGCACCAATGCTATGCTAACTTTTTTGTGGGGGCGTTCACTAGGAATCAGTACGTGGAAGGTTGTCAATCAACACCGTTGTCTGTTGAGGGTTTCAATAGGAAGGCAATGCTAATGAATGCAAGTGCTACGCTAGCTCTGCTAGCAATGCCAAGGAACACCAGTGCTATGCAATTCTACGCCATGACCGTGCCAGCGTGTCGCCAGTACAATACCAGTACAACGCCAGCACTTGGCCAATGCAATGTCAATCCCCATTCACCGCTATCCAACACGAAAGGAATGAACCTTCGTCCCCCTTCTATGTTTCGACAGAACTCATGCTGTGGATGATTGAATAGGACTCCTGTTATGGATGATTTCGATAGGAGCCATATGGTAAGAAAGTTAGTAGTCATCCTTCTATGAAGGGCTTCAAGAGGAATGTGATACAATTCACGTCCAAAGCAATGTGTGTGTGTGTGTTATGTCAGCGTTTTGCCAGCGCAAGGCCAATGCAATGCCATGGGGCACCAATGAACATTCGTTCCAGAGTTCAATAGAAATCCGTCTGTGGATGATTGAAGTAGGGATCCTGCTTGTTTGGGGTTTCAGTACGAACCTTCTGTGGAGGAATTGAGTTGGACTCCTTACACGCAGGGTTTCAAGGGGAACGCATGCCACCGCAACTCCAAGGCAATGCTTGTGGTGTGCCAGCGCTTTGCCAGCGCAAGGCCAATGCAATGCCAAGGGGCACCAATGAACATGCTTCCTTCTAGATTCAAATAGAAATCCGTATGTGGATGATTGAACTAGGAATCCTGCTATAGAGGGTCTAGGAGCCCTCATGTGGGGGAATCCAACAGGAACCTTTGTACGAAGGGCTGCAAAATGCAATACCTATTCGATTACAAGGCAATGCCTGTGTTATGCCAGCGCCCTGTCAGCGCAAGGCCAATACAATGCACAGGGGCAACAATGAACCTTTTCTTAATGTTGCAATACAAATCCTTCTGTGGAGGACTGAATCAGAAATCCTGCTATGGAGGAGTTCGTTTGGACCCTTCCGTGGATGAATTGAATAGAAATCCTTGGATGATGGGCTTCGAGAGGGATGCAGTGCCAAATCAATTCCAAGACAGTGCTTGTGCTATGCCAGCGCTTTGCCAGCGCAAGGCCCATGCAATGCCAAGAGGTACCAGTGTACCATTTTCCTTCTAGATTGCAGTAGAAACCCTTACGTGGATGATTGAACTGGGAATCTCACCAGTAAGAGCCCCCCTGCGGAGAAATTCAATAGATATCCCTGCGCGAGGGGTTTCAAGAGAAATGCAGTGTCACATCGATTCCAAGACAATGCCTGTGCTATGCAGGCGCTTTGCCAGCGCTAGGCCAATGCAATGCCATGGAGCACCAATGAATTCGTTGTTTTTGCAGCTTGAAATCGTAATCCTTCTGTGGAGGACTGAAATAATCCCGCCATGGGGGATTCCAGTGGGAGCCTTCTAAAGACTTCAATAGGTATCCGTCTTTGAAATGCCTCAACAGTGATGCAATGCCAAATCAATTCCAAGGCTATGCGTGTGCTATGCCAGCGCTTTGCCAGCACAAGGCCAGTGCGATGTCAAGGGCCACCAATGAATCGTTTGCCTTCTATATTCAATAATTCAATCGAAATCCTCATGTGGGTGATTGACCTCGGAATCCTGCAATGGAGGATTTCAGTAGGAGCCTTCTGTGGAGGAACTCAACTGGCCGCTGGCATGCCAGTTCTATGCAAGTCCGTGCCAAGCCATTGCCAGCACAATGCCAGTGCAATGCCAGCACGAGGTCGTTGCATGCCAATCCCGATCGATGCGGACGCAATTAATGCTGTTTGTTCCCCGTTTGTCACTGGGAACCCTTCTGTGGATGATTTAGATCGGGATCTTTCAGTGGAGGAATTGGTTAGGAATCCTTTTGCGTGCGCGTGGAGAAAGGGGTTGAGCATAGGAATCCTTCTGGTTCAGGATTTCATATAAATTGGTCTTGCAGGGGGAGGGTCACTAGGAATCCTTCTGATGGCGGGTTTCATAGGATTCCTTATGTAGAGGTTTCAACGGAAGTCGCCAGCGCAGTTCAAGCGCAAGGCCAGCGCACTGCCGACGAAATGCAGCGCAATACCAATGCGACGCAAATCCAATGCCAAACCGCGCCAATGCAATGCCAATGGGGGTCCTCAGGGCAGAGCGCGTATACTGCGCCGACACGAGAAATACTGCAAACAACACGTCACCACCCGACCCCTGAAAAAAAAACACCCTTTCAACCAAAAAATGCGCGCGGCGTCGAGGCGAGAATGCCAGTTTTGTGAAAATGTGCGCGGCGCCGAGGCGAGAGTGTGATTTTTTGAAAAATGGCATGCCCCCATACCGCCACTTGAGAATCCCCCGCCCTCCACGACCCACCAGTCGCCCACCCCGCGCCCGGCCCCCCTCACTCTTGTCCGCAACTGCGGGGTGCTACAGCTTTCCTTGTCCTCTTCCCCTCTCTCGGCTTACCCTGCACACCCGTCCGCGTCCTCCTCCGTTTTTGTTGCGAGTGCTCCTCCTTGGAAAGCCCCCTGGGGGCCTCACGAATCCTCTTGGGCGCCCATTTGGGGCAGTGGGGGCTTCCTCGGGCCACCTTGCTCCCAACCACGGTCTCCTCCTCAGTTACCTGGTCACGAATTGTAATGGTTTGGGGAGCGTCTTGAGGTCTTCTCAGGCCGTCTTGGGGCTCTCTTCGGGTCATGTTGGGGCCCTGTTGCGCCGTCTTGGGGCCCTACATGCAGAATCCGATGGGCGAGACCCTGTGGGTGCGACCCTATGCGGCCAATCGCGGCCAAACACCGCGAGCACCCGTGGAGCGGGAACTTGTGGTAGACTCGATAGCCAATAAGGAAGAAAGGGAGGAAAAGAAGGAAGAGAAGGAAAAGAAGGAAGCTGCGGCCCTGGAAAAGAGCCCTGCAACCCCGGAAAAGCCTGGAACCCCATGAAAGAGCCCCGCATCGTCCGGGAAAGAGCCCTATCGGTGGAGCCCTGTAGCCGAATGCGACCAGACCCCGAGGCCACCCCATGGGTGGAACCCAGCGGCGCGCGGGACCCCACGGTAAGCAGGACCTTAGGGTAGCCAGAGCGGGAGCCTATGGCCAAACACAGACGGACACCCGCGACCACCGTATCGGCGAGACCCTACGTAACTACCTATACGACCACCCTTCGGGTGATAATGAGGTTGGGGGGTGGGGGGAAAGAACCAACTGATGGCAAATGCGATGGTTGTGATGATGACGATGCTGGTGACGCGCTCTCGAATCAGCGACGACGCGTGATGACGATGTTGCGCTGCGATGTAATGCCACTATCGTCCCCGCCCGCTTTCGATCTCGTTATGGATCTCACAATGGCCTTCACTATCGAGACAAAGGCGGGTCATCCCCTGCCACCGCCCGCACACCGCCGACAGAACATCGACGGGACACCAACGGGACACCACGGCGGTACACCCCGAGCCGCCACAGCGCGCCCACCAAGGGCGGATGGGCGGCCCACTGCATCCGAGTCGGCGGGGTGCCTGGGCGCCATGCGCCCACGCAACTTCGCCGCGCCCGCACGCAACGACACGAACACGAAACCGAAACCGATTCCTCGGTGGGGGGCTCTCCGTTCCACTGCGACCTCACCCCCGAGCTCCGATGGTGGCGGAACGGCGAGAACTCCGGGACAGACCACACTGTGGGCGGGCGGGCGATCTGGGCGGGACCCCTTAATTAGGCGCGGCAGCATCTGGGTGGGAGTGCATGTAGATGAAAGAGAACTATGCGCATACACCGATTCTGGCCAGGCCCATTTTGAGCCCAGGATCGGTGCATACGCCCTCCGACCCTGGCCAGGAAGGCATGTGCACCGATCCTGGGTCAAGGATGGGCCCGGCCAGGATCGGTGCATGTGCACAGTTCTCTTCGCCCGAGTATGACCGGCCGCGCCTGCGCTCGGGTGGCCACCCCATGAAGCGGGACCCAGTGGTGGGTCGGGCCCTGTGCTCTGAGCGGCCCCGCGGGGCAAAACCCCTGTGGGCTGGACTCTGCGGCCAACTGCGGCCCGCGCCCCGAACTTCCCTGCGGGCGGGACCCATGCAGGAGAGCCCAGAATCGAATCGATGAGTCGGATCGGCGATCGGAGTGACCAGGCTATAGATTCAAAACATATTCAAAAATAGTCCCCAGGCTATCTTTTTATTATTTTTGTTTCCCCCTGTAGAGGGACAGGCCCGCCTTAGCATTTGGCGGAAGGGGGGGAGGGGGGGGTCTGGCTCCGGACCTCTGCTTGCTGCGACTGTTTGCAACAGTGGGTCCCAGGCTGCTCGAAACGGGCGCCCAGAACAGCCAAGATCTACCACAGGGGGGCGGGGGAGGGGAGGGGGCGAGAGCCCGCGCCGATCGGCCGAAGAACGAATGAGAAAACGATCACCATCCATCCTGAGCCGTTTGTTTTCGGAGGGTACCGGGGCACGTGGACGGGAGCTCGAAAACGGCGGGAAGCATGACACCGGCGGGTCCTGGGGTGAAACGCGCTCTGGCCGCCGAAACCTCCCCCCGGGGAAAGTGATCGTCCCTCTCAGAGCGGACACACTTAGAGATGAATCCTCCAAAGCCATCACACGAGTAAGGTTGACACGAGGGAAGAACACGGCATGCGCAGACCATGCTAGCTGCCCTCTCGCGCCTCCCACCAGACCCGTGTCAGTCAGGCCTTGCAGAATCCTGGAAAGTCCTGCACCCAAGCCCGGGTCAATGCGAAAGATCCTGCAAGATCCTGCAGGATCCTGCACCAAAGCCCGGGTCAATGCGACCCTGGCCCTGCAGGATCCTGCAAGATCCGGCGCTTTGGCTGACCCCCGTTTGCATTGACCCCCGTCTCAAGGCTCCCGAGCCGTTTGTTTTCTGAGGGTACCGGGGCCGGTGGACGGCCCCGGGAGCTCGAAAACGGCGGGAAGCATGACACCGGCGGGTCCTGGGGGGAAACGCGCTCTGGCCGCCGAAGCCTCCCCCCGGGGAGAGTGGTCGTCCCTGGAAGCTCGAGCACGGCGGCAGGCATCCAGACCCGGGTCCGTCCGATCCACGGCGGCCCGTGCCAGGCGCTCGCCCGGACGGCCACCGCGCCCCGCGCGGTGCCGGCGCGCGGCGAGCTCCCGGGGTCCGGCGGCGTGCGGTGCGGGGCCAGGCTTGAGGCGCCCGAAGGGACTCGAAGCACTGGCGCTCAAGCAGGAGGAGGAGGAGGAGGAGGAGGTTTTTTCTCCTTGCCTCTCTCGCTCCTCTTCCTGCTGCTGTGTCCTCCCGTGCGGTCCCAATCCTCGCTCTCCCTCCACCCTGGGGTAGCCCCACTTTGGGTTGTGATGCCAGCCCCTTTCATAGCGCCCGCCCCCCGCCAGCGATGCTGTGCTGCTGGGACGAGGAGGGGCGGGGGCGAGGGGAGCTCCTGACCAGGATCAAACGTCCGCAGTCCCAGTCCCAGGAGGAGGAGGACCAGGTGGCAGGGGAAGACTGCACGAGGAGGAGCGGCGAGGCTGCAGGAGTTCGGCCCCCTGCTGCACAGCAGCGGGCGCCTTCATGAACCTCA